>PVIR01002501.1:55844-101783 GCA_004026965.1 Petromus typicus | reverse complement strand
AATCCTCCTGCCTCTGCCTCCCGAGTGCTGGGATTATAGGCGTGAGCCACCACGCCCGGCACTGTGGTATGTGGTACTGGTTGCTGCTGGGTGTGGGTCTCCACACCCAGTATTGTTATGTGGTTACCGGGGAATCGAACCCGGGCCCTTGCGCTTGCAAGACAGGCGCCGGAACCACTGAGCTAACTCCCCGGCCCTGTATTGTCTTGTACTATGAGCAACTACTGTGAAGATAATGACAGTGTATGAAGTATTGCTACTCACTTATTCGGTTATTAAATTTTAATTTTTTCATAAAATAAAAATGAAAAAATAAGATGAATGTGACATTTAAAAAAAAGTCTTATAGTAAAAAGTACATTGCCATTAATCCGCCTCAAAGAATTCTGCTTCCCTTCCAACCCATTTATCCCATCATGCTTAGCACTTCCTGAAGCAGTTCTGGGAGCCATTGTTCACGTCTTCCGTTGTGCTGCTGTGGCTGTTTCATTGTCCAGACTTGATGCAAAACATGTCTTTTCACAGTCATTTTACCTTGGGTAGAGCCACAAGTGGCAGCACCAAACCCAGACCCAGAGGTGGATGATGACCCAGAGTAACCATCTTAGGAGCCTATCTTTCCACTGGATGGTACTAGGCGGCAGCACTCACTGCAGTTTTGATCTGATCTACAAGATACAAAGGAGACTTACAGAAATGCTACAGAAAGTGGGGCAAGTATATTCAAAATGAGGAGGAATATTCTGAAGGGGATTAGTGGTGATTATCTTTGACCATAATAAATTTTTTGAATTTATTCACTAAATATTGTGATCACCCAATGTATGCCATGTTATGGGCATGTCATGCCTGTGATTATGTATATGGGTAACCATATATACTGTGAGTCCATGTATGTGCCCCAACTATATGTAAGTGATGCATGTATGCAAACATATATGGGTACATATGTGTCTATGTATGAAGTACATGACAATGGGGAATTATAAACTTTCGATAGTAGTTAGTAAGAACAGGCTGTGGTGAGTAATAGGCTGACCTAGTTTCCTTGCTCATTTTATTTTTTAAAAGTGCTGACTGCATTAAGAAGCCATCCTTCCCAGTCTGGCCAACGATGCATCAACGCAAGTCCCTGAGATATACAACTTTCACGCAATAGCCTAACAGGCACTGAGTCAGCACCTACTACGCTCTGAGCATCATATTTTGGGATAGTGAGTAAATCAGAGAGGCAAAGGTCTTCCCTCACAGGGGGAGACAGACACTAAGAGAAGTCTGAGAAGTACATGACCCCACACAGGAAGACACACAGGCTGTGAAGAAATGTCAGGCAGGCGAAGCTGGGGAGGGGGAGCAGAGGGTTCCAAGCCTCCCTGAGCAGGCCGAGTTGGAGCAGAATTCTGAGGGAAAATGTGGAGGAATAGCCCTGGGGCAGAGCAAATGGCAAGAGCAATGATGACCTGCTTGTCCAGAACAGCAGGAGAGGCCGAGTGGTGAGGCCGGCAGAGAGGAAGGGCTCAGCTGAAATTTATTCTTGTGTACGTGCTCCGGAAAGGTCATAAATTACATTGAGAAGCTGAGAAGAACAATTCAAGGTATTAAAAGAAAATAAGGCTGGCTCTGTTGAGAAGGAAAATACATATGCATGCTAACACAGAGGGCGGGCGTTGTCTCCATGTTCACCCAAGGACTGGGATCTGATTCTGCACCCCACCCCCACTGACAGAATGGACAGCAGGATGGAAAGGAACTGCTGGCTGGTCTTGCGAGTGACATCGCTCAGCTGCCACCCCTTGCCTCCCTTTTGCATAGCTGGCCTCACATCATCGCTTATCCTCTCCCTGAACAAATGCTTCTTTCTCTGAGCCCAGATAATTAGCAACCCCAGACACAATGAGAAGGCCTTAGACCAAGATTTTTAGGGCAGACATTTGAAGCACAAAGGAATATTAATGTTTTGCTTGGGCTGTGGGACGCAAGTTCCGGAAATGAAAAGGTTTTTTTTTTTTTTTTTGGTTTGTAATTATGCACTTCCTGCAGTATCTGCATACTGGGTGCAATTCATCCCTGGCCTTGGTGAGAATTGCCGTGTCCATGGTGGAAGGTCAGCACATAAAATGACAAGGGAACCGGAAGCCTAGACTGATAACTGTGCCTTAATCTGTGGTTGGGTTTTTTTTTTTTTTTTTTAATTTTTGGAATGAATTTGCTTTTTCACTCAGTTTTCAAGCATTAGCAAACAGTCTCTCAGTACAAGCACACTAGTAAAATGCCCATCTTCAGAGACAGTTTGCTGGGAGAGGACCTTCCTAAAGAGTTGAGGTGACAGATGGGCCAACTGCGATGATGCTCTTCCTGACTGGAACTTGGAAGCATGAGGAGATCTTCCGTCTATCAGTCAAATCTGCAGGAAGGAAAAGTTGAGAACGGTGTTGCCCACGGGCCAAGTGTGGATGAAACTCCAACTGGGATGAGATTCATTATCAAAACTATTTCTTTGCAGAACCACATGAAACTTCATTTTTGTGGATTTTCACTGTTGTTGTTTGTTCCTGTGTCCATCTTTGCAAAATCCTTTCCCATTAAGTCTGTTTACACTTTTTAACCACACACCGGAGATCTGGAGGCACCATCGTACTGAGATGTGAACAAGGTTCTTGTGGCTAATCCAAGTCTTAAGTCTTTGACATTTAAAAAGGCTTTAATAAAAATCTCCCTGCAGATAACATTTACTAACATAGTCCAGAACTTTTAATTCAGAGGTGAACCTCACATTCGGCCTCTGCCACATTTCGGGAGTTTTAATAGAGTAACCAATTTTCACGAAAGATTCAAGAGGAATGATTTCGTTTGCCCCTCTTTCCTACTATCCTCAGCTCTAAGGATTGACACCTGCTCTCCATTCCACAGATATAGTTTCAAAAAGCCTTCTGTGGCTCTCACTTTATGCTAGTCATATTTTTCTGAGGGAGATGGCATATTGCCTTTTCCCCAGACCAACCAGGATGGTAAGAATGGTAAGATGGTAATTCAAATCTTGCCCTACTTGAAGCCCAGAAGAACGTGGTTCTCCTGGTGGACTGGAACATTTTTGAAGTTGTTTTCCCACCCACTGCTGCTCCTGGGCATCCACTCACCCCTGGTTTGCTTCAGTGCACATCAAATAAGTGGCCAGGCCACCGGGGAGGGGGCGAACAACCCCTGGGCTGGCATAAGCTCCCCAGTGCAGCTTTTGGTCATTTGAATGCCCTGAAAATAAGAGATCTACCATTAATGACAGTCCCTTTGTCCCTAACTCCACTGGGCCTACAGCCTCTTTGCATTTTAATTAGTACATTCTCATTCCAGGCTGAAATCCAACACTCCCTTGGCTTTATTCTTAGGTGGAACAGCTTAAAAGATAAATTCTTTTGTTTTTCACTCTCTATCTGCCAGAAAGATTTCAAAGAGAGAAGAAAGGAAACTGGGGTGGGGGGATGAATACCCCAGATTGGTTTCTCCACCGAGCTACTCCTTGTGCCTGAATGTGGGCTACACTTTGTTTTCTAGCTTTTCTTTTTAAGTCAGGATGTTCAGGTATGGGACAGCTGGCTAAAGAAAGCTTCACTTGTCCTTCCTGGAATCGGGACTAGGAAAAACATCCTCAGTCCTTCTTCTCTTCCTCATGTTCTTACCTATTTCTCTCACGCCAAGACCTCCTGAAAGGAAATCCAGGAAAGTCAAATGGCACAGGAATCAGGATGAGCATTTTTCCCTTTCCCTTGATTCAAAAATATCGAATTTGAAAGTTCAGTATTTAACAGAAGCCAGTAAGACACAGGAACAAAACAGAAGAAACTTAACCTTACAACTATGTACTACAGGAAAGAGTCCATTCGCTCAGGTGATGCGGTGTGCCTGGAAGGATGGCTAAGTACAGAACTACTTCTCTTCCTAGACTTTTCCATTCGCATGCCGAGACAGGCACCAACATACCCCAGACTGATAACAAAGATCCCAAATTTCTGCATATTATACACAGCACGCAGCCATCTCTTCATTCCAATTCCATTTTTTAAAAATATGTATCCCCATGAAAAAAGTCTACTTGATCTACATAGGTGAAGCGAGGCTCAAACAGATGCAAGATCTGACTGATGTAAATTAAAAATCTAAAAACAAAACAACAACAAAATCCAACTTTTTTTTTATAGTGGCGAAGTTAGTATAGATGCACAAATCATTTCCAGATTGTCAGATTCCACTAAAGATCACCAGATCTCTCATTTTACATACACAGACCAGCGAGCTGTGAAATTCCTCTAATGGGCACTGATGATCTAGGGAAAAACAGAACTCTGGGGAGGCCCTGGAAACAACTGATGGCTCAGAACAGAGGGGACTGGGAATTGTGACCTAATCCTCCACAGCAAGAGACAGCAAAACAACCTGGCTATCAAGTAAACCTCCGAAGCAAATGCTGCTCCTAACTCTCACAGATTTCTTAGAGCCACTTCCAAATTTTCAGCTACCTTGAAATGAAAAACATTAATGACAACAACCCAGAAACAGTAGTTGAAAGACAAGCAGGAGAAGTTGAGAATCAACAGGAAGTAGATGGGGGGCATCACAGGGTCACAAGTTGACTGGTTTCTTGATGTAGCACTCCAGAAGTGGCTGGATGGATCTCTGCTAAATTCCATTCCCTCTTCTTCATCTAGCAAAGCTAAAGAGGTGAAGCGCTTAATGAATGTCCAGTGGCACAGTGAGCAAATGATGAAGGGCTGGAGAGAAATCGACCATACGCATGCTTCACCAGGAGTGTTATGACAGACGCTCTCTGGACCAGGTCAACTCGTTCTCAATCTTAAGTGCACAGTCCCATTTTAAGAATCTAGACTCTTAGTTCCTTAGTTACTAGTGGCTACTGTAACAAATGACCACAAATTCAAGATTTTAAAAGAACGGTAACTTATTCTTTTACGGCGCTAGGGGCTACTTGTCTGAAAATCAAAATTGCTTGAAGAAGTGCAGATGTCAGAAGGGCTGCATTCCCCCCACAGGCCTGCGGGGAGATCGGTTCTTTGCTGCTCCAGGGTTTTGGTGGCTCTCTGTATTGTCTGGCTATGGCTTTATCTCTATAATCTTTTTTTTTTTTTTTTTTTTTTGGTTTTTTGAAACAGGCTCTCGCTTTGTAGTTCAGGCTGGCCCTGAGCTCAGCCTCAAACTCACATCACAGCAATCCTCCTGCCTCTGCCTCCCGAGTGCTGGGATTACAGGCGTGAGCCACCATGCCTGGCACTGTGGTATGTGGTACTGGTTGCTGCTGGGCGTGAGTCTCCACACCCAGTATTGTATGTGGTTAACCGGGGATCAAACCAGGGCCTTTGCGCTTGCAAGACAGGCGCCAGAACCACTGAGCTAAATCCCCGGCCCCATCTCTCTAATCTTTGAGGTCAGCATCATCAAGTCTTTGTCTTCCTCTGTGTGGGAAAACGCTCCCTCTGCCAGCCTTCTAGCATGGCATGTGACATCATTTCAGGGCCAAATACCCACACAGATAAACCCGCACGCATATGATTGCATTAGAGCCCACACAGACACCCAGGATTATTTCTCCATCTCACAACCCTTCACTGAATTATACCTGCAAGGACGTCTTGTCCAAGTAAGATAACATTTACAGGCTTCAAAGACAAGGCCGTTAGGATTCTCAGGTCTTGGGGGTCGCTGTTATGCAGCCTACTATACCCAGCATTACCAAAAGAACTGAGCAGGCAGCAGTGAGTACAGGGCTCACATGTCTCTGATACTGAGCAAAACGTCGCACTAGTCTGTTATTCCATGGGACACCTGGCACAATGCATATGTGGTGATAGTAACACAGGACATGTGTCCAAACATTTTGGAGTCAAATTAAAATATCAACTGCCCAAAAGCCTCCAGAATAGAACAACTGTCTAAACTGAGGCATATCTACTTTGTCTGTGCTGAAAAGGCTACAAACTGCTCTTCCTATTTGCTAAATACAGTCCAAGGCAAGAAATCCATGGAGTGAGCCTGTGCAGGAAGAGTTGTTTGAGTAAAGAGAATGTGAGTTGTCCTTTCACCAACAGGTTAAATTGGGTATTAGGAGATTTGGGATTCAGGCTTTGAATTTATTGCCTTTTCATTTTTTATTTTTAAAAATAATTTTTAAAATCACCATAAGCCTCTGCAGAGTCCTCCATGGCTCATGGCTTCCTATATTAGCAACACTACCTGGGGAGGGTGCAAGCTCCCTCCCCTTGCTTGCTTATTCATCAGGCAGCGAGGCTGCTGCTGATCACCCAACCGGCTCCCTGCAAGGTAGTCAGTGCCAGCCCCACAGTCGGTGAAATTCTCACATGAGGCAACAGATTGGGTGACTAATGTCTGAGCAATTTTCAAGCCAAAGTTGCACTTTTGCACATTTGAAAGTTATTTCTTCACTTGCTTTCTAGTAATGCCAATGACTCTATCTTCAGAACAACACAAGGCTGGAGGATAGGTATAGCAAATGATACACTTGCTTTGGCTGCAAAATTTAGGAGTACCCCAAAACTCAGTGATCAAAGTACCATTTTAATGACTGTTTTGAAAATACCAAATCAAAGCAGAAAACTATGGCCAGTAGGTTCTCCACTTGATTTTGTAGGTAAAATTTTATTGGAACTAGAGCCAGAATTTTCAGAGGATTATTATAAAGAATGTATGAGATAATGTAAGTAAAACACTGAACAATGTGCCCGAGAGAATTAGTACTCAATATAACTATCCTATGAAAATAGAGAGGGGCTGGGGATTTAGCTCAGTAGTTCTGGCACCTGTCTTGCAAGCGCAAGGACCTTGGTTCGATCCCCGGTAACCACATATAATACTGGGCATGGAGACTCATGCCCAGCAGCAACCAGTGCCACATACCACAGTGCCGGGTGTGGTGGCTCATGCCTGTAATCCCAGCACTCAGGAGGCAGAGGCAGGAGGACTGCTGTGATGTGAGTTTGAGGCTGAGCTAAGGGACAGCCTGAACTACAAAGACAGACTCTGTCTCAAAAAAAAAAAAAAAACCTAAAAAAAAGAAAATAGCATACTTCTACACCAATGACTGCTGTTTTCTTAGTCTGTCTCTGTTGCTATAATAAAATGTCTTAGGCACAGTAATGTATAAGCAAACAGGAATTCATTGCCTAGTTCTGGAGGCTGTGCAGTCCTAGAACAAAGAGCCAGTAGGTTTTCTGGGTCTGGCCAAGGCTATTCCTTCTGGGTGGTGCTGAAGGCTGTCCCTCACATGGAAAAAGAGGCAGTTATCAAATGGAAGAAAATTTCCCCAAGTCTCTTGGATAAGGGCACAAATCCCATTCATAAGTTTCCACTCTCAGGGCCTGGTCACCTACCGAAAACCCTACTTCTCATTACCTACAAATTTAAGATTAGATTTCAACCTGAACTTTGCACAGATGAAATATTCAAGCCACAGTAACAGCGTTCCGTAACTTTTCCCTCCATTTAAACACTTATCCTGAAGTCACACGAGTGGTAGGTGTCGGTAAGGATCATTTCCACCCTCTTCAGCCAGATGGGAAGCCTGTCTGCACCTGTCACTCATGCATGCTACTCTGTGGTGGTTCTTTCACCCACAATTCATGGAAAATTTGATGCTTAAATGAGAAAGTCCACATAAATATGCAATTATATAAAAAATTGTTTTGTTTTTGTGGTACTAAGGATTGAATTCAGGCCCTTGTGTTAGCAAGGTAAGTGAGGTATTACTTAAGCTAAATCTCTGGCCCTGTAAAAATTGAAATATTGATTACACGGTAACATCATCCTTTATATTTATTTGAATTAATTTTTATTATTGTTTAAAACATATTTCAAAACCAAGAAATTATTCATAATGACTTAAAACTAGCAAAGCATTTAAACAACAGAAAAAAATGCATCACTACTGGTTTTTGCTAAAAGATCTCTGTAATGGAAAAAATATATATATTTCTACCCTTGCAAGAGGTACATGTGGTACAAGAGGCACATCCACATGCCAGTCCCCAGAACCTGTGAATATGGTACTATACATGGGAAAAGGGACTCTGCCTGTATGATTATGTAAAGGCCCTGAGATACAGACCTTATCCTCATGGGCCCAGTGTAATATCAGGTCCTTAAAAATGGAAAAGGGAGGCAGAAGTTAGAGAATGATGTCACTTCTGAATATGCGATGCTCCTGGCTTGGATGACAGGAAAAAGGTCACATGTGAAAGAGTATGGGCAGCCGGTGTAGACTGTAGGGAGCCACGGTACAGATTTCCCATCGCCTCCTGGAGGAATGCAGCCCTGTGAACCTTCACTAGCCCAGCCACACCCATGTGGATACTGAAGCACAGAATTATAGATGATAAGCCTGTGCTATTTAAGTCACTAAGTTTCTGGTAACTAGTTACAGCAGCAAGTAGAAAACTAATTCAGTCCCAAAAGTTGTCCGGTCACCCTTGGCATGCTTCAGTGAGCAGCACAGTATGTGACCAGGTCTTTAGGGTGAACCTCAGTAATTCCCTGGCTTCTCTGAGCTTCTGAGAGCAGCTACTGGCCATTTCAGTGCCATAATATAAGAGCTGTATCATTCATGACCATCACTATCCCTGAAGATTTGGACTCCAGAGACTTGGGCCACGGGAATGGCTGCATTTAACAAGTCTCTCTTGGGAATTCCATCAGAGAAGCCCAGGGAGCCACACCTTGAGAAACATTTATTTATAGGTTGAAAGAGCTCACAGATTTGATGTTAGGTAAGTGTAGATCCAATCTCTCATAGATAAAAATATGGGTGACTTCCAAAGATGAGTCAATGGCTAAGACAAGGGTAAAGGTTTAAATTAACCAGAACATGTAGTCTTTTGTATGCTTCTATCAACAAAAACTAGTTACAGAATTATTAAAAAATTATAAAAATTATTAAAAACAATACCCTGTTTGCCCTTCCTTAGGAGGCATGTGCTTCCAGGCTCTGGGGCAGGGAAACAGCACCCTGACCACCTTAGGCCTCTTGTGGAAAGCACCTGCTGGGCACATGGAGAGCCTCTGCCTGTCTCACCTGTTTCCTGCTGTGGTGGTGAGGCCCAGGGTGTGTCATCTTCAAACTGAACCCAGCTGCTGATGGCCGAGGCCAGATCAGGGGGCCGCTGCCCAGGGCTCCCCGGAGGAGAGGCTGCTTCAGAGATGAGGCCCATCTTCTCAGAAGAGTCATCCTGCTCGGAGTGGGAAAGGTCCCGGGAGCCTCCATCTGCCACCTGGTTCTCCGCAGAGGAGCTCTCAGACTGGTCTGAAGAAGATGACAGTCCCCGCAGGTGTTCCTCAGCACCTGCTGAAACAGACAGCAGACACCACCATCACTCGAGGAAGGAGTTCATCAAACTGTCTCTGAGAGGCGAACCAAGGGGCAACTTTGAGACTCGCCATATTGTAGGAGGGAAGACCAAACAGCCATGCTGACTAGTAGCTGTGCTCAGGGACTTTTCCTTAACATGTTTCGAGTCAGTGTCTAGGCAGGTGGAGAGGAGGAGGCTTGGTCACTCAAAAAAATGTGTGGTACTGTGGACTGAATGTGGGACTTCCACACTGAGCTATGTTTTGTATTTTGAGACAGGGTCTCACTAAGTTGTTAAATTGCCTTGGCTGTCGCAGACCTGCAATCCTACTGCCTCAGCCTCCAGGAATACGGGGTTACAGTCGAGTGCCACTAACCCAGCTCACTCTTTATCTCAGCATCTACTCACAAGTGCAGAGTCCTGCAGAGCTCCAACCAGAGATAAACCTGAGCTGAGTGGGACAAACAAAGGTGAGATGCAAATTTCACCATAAAGACCAGCTTGGTGTGACAGAAAGGCTTTTCTTAGGGTGCTTCATACTCTTAAAAAAAGTTTTGAAAGTTAAAGAACTAAATACAGAATGTAGCAGTAGACATGTAAATCTATACATGTGCTAAAATTCCTGGAATGTATACTATAAAAAAGTCAGTTTTGCTATATGAATTTTTTTTTTTTTGAGATAGGGTCTTGCTTTGTAGTTCAGGCTGGTCTGGCCCAGAGCTCAGTCTTTAACTCACAGCAATCCTCTTGCCTCTGCCTCCCACGTGCTGGGATTACAGGCGTGAGCCACCACATCCGGCATTGTGGTAGGTGGTACTGATTGCTGGTAGGCTTGAGTCTCCATACCCGGCATTGTTGTATGTGGTTACCGGGGATCAAACCCGGCCCTTGTACTTGCAAGGCAGGCACCAGAACCACTGAGCTAAATCCCCAGCCCAGTTTTGCTACATGAAAATTTTTAAAAAGCAAAGAACAAATATGAAAGTCATTTTTCCTACCACTAGCCAAATAAACTTGTGAAAAAATACAAACAAAGTTTATATACACAGAGGGGTGGAGCTGAGGAGAGGGCAAGGGGAAGAGGAAAAATAAGAATCAAGATACATTATGTACAGGTACAAATTCTCAGTGATTAATGTGATCCTAATGTATACCTAAAGTGTACCAACAAACTCAATAAAGGAGAAAAAAAGAAAAAAAAAACCAAATAAACTGGTGACTTGCATGTAAACAAAACCTTTAGACTAGCATTGTCTAACAAATAAAAAGTGAGCCACATTAGAGAAAGTGAAACGAATCAGAGGATTTTGCAGGGGCTAGCAGGCAGAGCAACAGGGTAACTGAGCCAAGGGGTTAGGATGAGAAATAAATTTAGATAGAAAAGTAGGGTTGGAAGGGTTCATCAGTCAATACTAAGTGAGCACCGAGTTTATTTATCAGCCTCCTTTTACACATTTCTTAAGTACCACCTACGTGCGACTAGCTTTGTTTACGTGTACAGAAAAAAAAAAAAAAAGGTTAGTGAAAAAGGGCGGAATCCTTGGTTTGTTAATCTCAAGGTTAATCATAAAGGACTGGTGGGCGGGGTGTGCTGACAATTGTCTCAATTTAATCTGTCATAAAGGTGTGTAGAGGTTCTTAATTTAATCCGGAGAAGGCAGTAATTATCCTTGAGGAAGGTAAACAATGTTGGGCTCTGATCCAGAACTCAGGCCAACTTTTCTCTCCCAAACAGGCAGCCACGGCACTGTAGGAAACAGCTTCCTACAGGATTTTGTTTTTCCTTCGGTGTACTTGAGATTGAACCCAGGGCCTTGTGCATGCTAGGGAAGTTTCTGAGCTACATCCCATCCTTTTTTTTTTTCTTTTTTTTTTTTTAGTTTTGGGACAGGATCTTGGTATGTAGCCCACACTGGTATCAAGATTGTTATTCTCGGGCCAGGGCTTTAGCTCAGTGGTTCCGGTGCCTGCACTTGCAAGTGCAAGGTCTCAGGTTCGATCCCGTAAAACTACATACAACAATAATGGGTGTGGAGACTCATGCCCACCAGCAATTAGTACCATGTACCACTGTGCCAATGTGGTGGCTCATGCCGTAATCCCAGCACTCGGGAGGCAGAGGCAAGAGGATTGCTGCGAGTTCAAGGCTAAACTCAGGGCCAGCCTGAAATACAAAAGTGAGACACTGTCTCAAAAAAAAAAAAAAAAAAAAAAAAGACTGTTACTCTCTTGTCTGAATCTTCAGAAGATCTGGGCTTACAGGTGCACATCTCTGCACGAGCACTTTTTGGGGGGTGGGAGGATATGTAATCTACTACTGTGCTGTATCTAAACTGCTTTTAATAATGTGCATTTCACCCTGATGAATAATTCATAACTTCAACATGAAATAAAATTAAAATTATGGAAATAATTAATCTTTTTCTTTTAAGTAGGTAGGTCTTTGAAATTCAGAATATGTTACGCATTTAGCGCTTCTTAATTCAGATTTGCTCTGTGTGAAGGAATCACTGGTCACACAGATGCCACCCTGGATGGCACACTTTCCAAGCACTGCAAATGAAGTTGGGATGGCTTCATGTGATGCTGCCAGCTGAGGCAGGAGGGAACAAAATGGCATGGCTCTGCAAGTTTCTCCTGGATCCTCACCTTACCCCATTCCTGAACCCTCGATCCCTGAGAGGCAACATAACCACCTTCTCCGTGAAGGATGACAATACTGAGTTCCCCCATGGGCCAGGCACTATTCTGAGTACTTTATATAATGTTACTCATTTAATCTTCACAGAGACTCCTGAGATCGTTCTATGTTTACTGCACAAGTAATGGAACTATGTGCAGAGACTAAATGAATAATTCTGCCAAGGGCACCCTGCTCATGTGTGATGAGCTCAGGGCTTGAGCTCAAGCGATACGGCCCCAGAGCCCGCCTCTGTACCCATACACTTCAGAAACAGAGCAAACCCAGACTGCTAGTGGGACTAACAGTGAGAAAGCCTGTCATACAGTACTTCGCCAATATTGTTTAACTCCTTGGAAGGAAAGAACCAATACTTTGGTGTTTCCAGACCTCTTTCTAGGGCCCAAAGGTTACTAAAATGTTTCTAAATGGAAGAATTCATAAATGTCAAGAAAGCGACCAATTTGGATCTTTTCCTTTTTTCAAGATCCTATTCAAAGAATGATCAAGTAGAATTCCTAACAAATAGGGAAGGCTCTTCACCCATCTTGTCACATTAGGAAATGAAAGCTCTCCTCACCCTCAGAAGGGACCTGAAAGACTGGCTCTTCATTGAAGGAGACCCACTCCGACTTATGGGTAGCGATCACATGGTCCAAGGTCGTCATGCTAAGAAGGCACCGGTCATCTTCACACTGCTGACCTCAGGTGGACCCCAGAATGATGTCTGGGGTGGACGGAGTGTACAGTGTCTGAGCGGGGTCTTGCTGAGGGCTGTATGCAAATTTAGACAATTAGTTCTTCTTGCACTTGATTACTCTGCTAGGTCAAACCTGTTAAAAAATTTAAAAGAATTCCTTATACATTATGCCAAACATACACAAGCCTGAGGCTTTCAGTTCAGCCCACAAGGAAGTCTGAGGTGGTTTTCAACTTGCTGTGTGTCTCTCTGCTTCTGTCTTGTCCTTTTTTTTTTTTTGAGACAGGGTCTTGCTTTGTAGTTCAGGCTGGCCCCGAGCTCAGCCTCCAACTCACATCACAGCAATCCTCCTGCCTCTGCCTCCCGAGTGCTGGGATGACAGGCGTGAGCCACCACGCCCGGCACTGTGGTATGTGGTGCTCATTGCTGCTGGGCGTGAGTCTCCACACCCAGTATTGTATGTGGTTACCAGGGAATTGAACCCAGGCCCTTGCGCTTGCAAGACAGGCGCCGGAACCACTGAGCTAACTCCCCGGCCCCTGTCTCTACTTTTATCATTGAAACATTTGCCACCAGCATCAAGCCTTCTGGGAATAAGCCTTCATAGCAGACTTGTAATGAATCACCCAATTCCAGCATTCAGATTCCCTAATTTCTTTGGGAATTATCTATGATATAGTACTATCACCATGAAACAAATACGAAAATTTTTCACTTTTTCTTTTACCAAATATTGAATTAGAAGTACTGTCTTTTCTACTCAATCAGTGTGGTTACTTGCCTTAGGCAGGTAACTTTTGGAAAGCCTGATTTAAATCTTTGGCAGGAACCCAGTAATTTCCAGATGGGCTGGCCAAGCATGGTTTACTCGTAAGAGAAAAAGAAATGGAGTCATTTCATTCATTTAGAGTAAGAGGACGGGGAATATTTGCTTTAATGAAATATGTGAATTAAAGAAACACTTTTTCAATCTAGATCAATTAGAATTAATATGTGGATGTCAAGCCTTTCTATTGCAATCATGTTCTGTGTATACTGAATAATTATATGCTTTATAATTTTATTTTTGTTGTTAATGTCTCTTTTACAACTTAAACCCAGCTCTTCATCTTATGATGAATTAATAAAATCAGAATTAATGCAAAATTAATGTGCTTCCATAAAAGAGTTACCAACTGCCTGGAGCAATATCAGTGCTTATTAGCTGAATACAAACAATGTTCAGATCGTTTCCAGAATAACTTAACCCTTACCCTTCCACTTGGGCCACAATAACAAGAAAAATAGGACATTTTACTATAGGATACTATCTTCAGTACATCATATATACTGGGAACGGTTACTATATAAATGTTTAATAGCCCTTCTTGGTGATTAAAGTAATACTTTTGTTTTATAGTTCCTGAAAACAACTATGTTTATTAAAAAAAATTCGTACTTTTCAGAAACATCTTCATACCATCCTTCATTTAATTTCATATCCATTTTAGCTGAAAAGCTCAGGCGTTTACTACCATTCTTCACTAGGTGAAAACACTCTGGCACAGATAAAGCTGGGAATTTAGCTTAGTGGTTCTGGTTCCTGCCTTGCAACTGTAAAATCCCATGTTCAAGCCCCAGTAACCAAAGAAAAGAAAAGAAGGCCAAAACACTCTAGCAGAGAGAAATTAATAATTAGATTATTTGATACCCTGTGATAGCTAAGATACTCCCTGCAGGCTTCGAAGTTGAAGGATGCACAAAATCACAGCGCAGAGATGAGGTGACCCTTTTTTCCATCATAAAACCCCAAATAAAAACGAATCAACCAGAAGTCCCAATAAGCAGGTGTGCTAGATACACTGTACTAGGAAGCGATTGATCCAACTGCGGAGCCAGCTCTCCCAACACCAAAGTATTGTAACCTTCAAGCCACAAATACAAAAAGTCCTACAGCACAGATGGGTGGATAGATGCAGAGTTGCTTTATAAACATCCATCACAATCAAACGAGAGTGAAATGCCCTGGGAAATTCCCCGTGTGGAAACCTGCCAGATCCCTACAAACACTTCCAAGGCCCTCCCCGGGATCCTTAGCAACCACAGGACGGGACACATTCAGACAGTCGGAGATGCAGGTGTCCCAGCCCAGACCTTACCAGACAGCAGCGTGGGGCCCACAGGCTCTGACGGCTGGTTGTGGGCGCTTCTGCCACACAGCCCTTCTCAGGCTCTGTGTCACTCGGTGTGGCTAAGGCTTTGGGCCAAGATAACACAATGAAATTGAAGAGTCAGACTCCTCTTCTCCCAACAACAGCAGCAGCACGTAAACCCGCACTCCCCACCCTGCCCTCTCGTAAAGAAAGCCACAGCAAGGCCCAAGTGCTGACACATGCAGCGTCAGAACCCATCGGGGAAAACATCCTGTTGGTCCCGTGATGAAGCCAGTGAAATCCACCACGAGTGGCTGGGGGAGGAGAGAGGAGAACGAAGGGAACCGGGAACGGGGTGAGGAAATACATGGGAATTTTAGAATAGAGTGTCATTAAGATGATCAACTGATGATAACCCTGCAGCCCAAGAAAATCAACTATCACAACAGAGCCTGAGAACAGGGGCTCAGAAGTGAGACTGTCCAGCTGGAATCTTATTCATTCCTGGGCTCACTACCTCCAGCCTCAGTTTACCTTGAGCAATGAAAATGACACTCGCCTTAAAATTCTAAGGATTAAATGAAATAATGTACGTCAGGTGCTCAGGGCAGAGCATACTATCCCCTCTGTGACAATAACAGTGATGATGATAATGGTGGCAGATAGGCTCACAGAGGCTCATGCTAAAATCCAGATCTCATTCCCAGCTCCTTGCAATGTTCCCATTGTCATCACCGCTGCTCAGCTCCGTGTCTCACCTCTGGCTGCTGAACTTGCTGTGCAAGTGTTAGGCCTAGAAAGTACATTTCACAGAATCATTCTGTGTCTTGTTGTTAACACCTTCTGGTTCCAGTCACTGTTAAAGTGGGTCCCCCAAATGCTGGGTAGTGCTCAGTAACGGGACCTGTGTCAGTCTGGAAATGCTCTCTCTACAGATACAGACCCATGCTGGGTAAGGAGCCATGAATTGTCAGAATGGACGGAAGAAGCTGGGTGTGCTGGTGGATACTGATAATCCTAGTACTCCCCAGGACCGAGGCAGGAGGACTGCAGATTGGAGCCTTGCCAGCAATTTAGTGGCTTAGGGAGACACTGTCTCAAAATGGAAAACATAAATCAGTATTAAAGGGCTGAGGATATAGCTCAGTGCAAAGGTTCTGGGTTTAAACCCTAATGCTGGATAGAGGAAGGGAAGGAAGGAAGGAAGAATAAAGGGGGGAAGGAGGAAGGGAGAGAGAGACAGAGAGAAACACTGATCTAGATTATCCATCTCAGTTCAGACACAAGGTGGTTGCAAATAATATGTAGTCCCAAGAAATGCTGGTAGAGCATTCATTATGGGAAACTTCTCCCATCATAACCTTTTGAGTTGCATTTTAAGTATTTCCATGGAGGAACCACATCCATTTACACCATGAGATACCAGCCCTTGGCAAGTGCCATGCTAGCAGCCTGAAACCTACAAAGGAACCCAATAATTGTGAGGCTAAGTTCAGACTGGAATTAGTTCCTCAGCTAGAAAACCTCACCCCATTTTTAGAATATGAATCACAAAGCAAGGATTAGAGTCACCACAAATGGATGGTGAGTCAGAATCAGCAGCAAGGCTGGCCAGGAGTCACTAGATAGATTTTCACAGCATCTCTTATACCCTATAAAATGGAGTGAGGGGCTACAATGTGACTGTCCAATCAGATGGGAGTCACTGAAGCAGATGCGTCTTACATTGATCTTCTCATATGCATTCATAAGCCCTATCTGTCTGAAAAGGTACCAGGTGCCCTTGGATATAGGGAATCCTCAGGGACTGCTGTCATCAGGGACACACACTGGGCACTTAGTTGAAGACCTGTTCCAGAGTCTTATGGTAGAAGGAAGAAAACATTTCTGCTCTTGAGTAGTTTTCAGTTCATGGCAGAGGGGGACTACAGTGACATAAGGCGACACCCTCTGTTCTGTAGCATACTCCAATGGCTGAACTACCACATCTTTGATGACAGAGTAAGAGCGTTCAGACACTATGGAGAACTTGAACTCGGATGGCCTTGAGCTGATCTTCCACTGCAAAGGAGAGTTCTAAGCACAAATGTGGAGAGGCAAAGGTGTCTAGGAAGAAGCACGGGATGGGCAACTTTATGCTCTGCATTTGCAGGTGTGAGCAGTGTTTGGTGCACTAGAAAAAGAAAAGGAAAAGAAAAAGGCTAGAAGAGTGTCAGCTCTACACTTCAAAAGGAGTTTGAGAAACTCTGAAACTGCCCTCTCCATGCCTATGGAGAACGCGTTTACTCAGGCCCTCATCTCTCATGCACAAAGATGCAGTTTCTTCCTCGTCTCTGTGCATTACACACCAGCCCCTCCAGCCTATTGTACAAACTGTTAGGCTGGAGTGGTCTTCCCAGGACCTGAAAATGGCTCGCCACTGGTTCTACTTTAAAACTCTTCACAGGATAAAGTGACATATGAAGAACAAACAAGAGTTCCCTGACAGCAGGCCAGTGTTAGCTTTGTCTGTGGCTCTGTCCTTACCATGGAGTAGAGCACACAGTGTATGTGTCAGGTGCTCAGTAAATACCTAGACAAATACACCAAGATAGGCAGTTTTGTGGGCAACTATGTCTTTAATCTCATTTGCGAGTGTGTCCCTACAGGAGCCGTATAATTTTTGAAGATTTTCTCTGAAAGACTGTTTTTGTGTATACTTTGTCTTATTCAAATATTTTTTCACCTATTTGTTAATTGAATAGACTACTCAACGTGTTCTTTTTTTTGAGACAGGGTCTCGCTTTGTGGTTGAGGCTGGCCCTGAGCTCAGCCTCCAACGCACATCACAGCAATCCTCCTACCTCTGCCTCCCGAGTGCTGGGATTACAGGCGTGAGCCACCACGCCTGGCACTGTGGTATGTGGTACTGGTTGCTGCTGGGCATGAGTCTCCATGCTCAGTATGGTATGTGGTTACCCGGGATCGAACCCAGGTCCTTGCGCTTGCAAGACAGGCGCCAGAACCACTGAGCTAACTCCCCGGCCCCTGCTCAATGTTTTCTTTACATGTACTTCTCACACATTTCTATTTCACGAATTCCTGCTCACCTGTGAGTCTCAGCACACACTGGTTTAGTGCAATAAGGATTTACACCAAGTGACAATTGCTAAATCCAGAGATAGAAAAGACAGATTCCTGTCATGAGATCTTTACAGGGTGGGCATATTTGTAATTTTCAGGCCAGTCAAAGACTTCCTTTCTTGAGAGAAAAGAACCTTATCTTTCTATCCTTCCTGGCAACTGATCCCAAGCTTTGTTAATCCAAGTTAGGATCTTAAGGGATCTTACATGGTACAAGGACTTTGAATGCAGGCCAGGGCAGCAGGCAGGCAGTGGGAATTTGGTGCCAGCCCAGAGTCAGCGACATCCTAATTCAGGGGTCACAGTAGCAAGGGCAACATCCTAATCAGCCTTGTGATGTCCTTCTGCTTCCTCACTGCTGGCAGGTCCTGTGACTGTTGCCTGTATTCCAAGTCACCTGCCAATCCAGTGTGCTCTCCAATACCACCCTAGATTTTTCCTTCTTAAACTAGTCTAAGTCACTTTCTGTTGCTGGCAATCAGGAACTATGATACTGACTATCTTTCCCCACTGTCTTCTAATCCCTAACATGCTGGTAGTATTCACATCATCCTTATTTTTCAAGACTATTTTTTACCAGACATAGAGCTTTTCCTTCAGTATTTGGTCTTTTGGTTTGAATGTTTCCAGTGAGGATTTGGTTGTAATGCCCCATGTATATGATATTGTCTTTTTCTTTTCTTTACCTGCTTTCAAGATTTTCTCTTTATCTACAGGTCTTAGCAATTGACTATGGGAATCCACATGTGGTTTACCTGAACTTTGTAAAGTTTATTTGATCTCTATGTCAACTTCTCTAAATTTGAAAAAAAAACTGAGTCACTACTTCATACATGAGCTTCTGGCCCTTTTCCGTCTCTGCTCTGGATCAGTCCTCAACTTTGGTGGCTCTTCTGTCAACTCTATTGTCATATAAACTCATCTTATGGGTTTCTAATCCTATTTAACTTTTTCCATTTTAAAATTTTCATTTAATTTTAATGACAATACTTTCCCACTAGTTCTGTGAAAATATTTAAAATAGTTGCTTTAAAGTTTAGTTTGCTGAATCGAGTATCTAGGACATTTAGGATTAGTATCTATTGACTTCTATTCATGGACTAAAATAATGTTTTCTTATTTCTTTACATATCTAATAATCTTTTTGACATACTGTTCTGGATTGGACTTTCCTCTGCAGAATATTGATTTCTATTCCAGTAGGCAGCTTGACTGCTGGTGGCTCGACCTTCAGCATTATAGACTTGGTCTCTTGTGTTTTTGGATGAAGCTATATGTTAAGCCTCTCTAATTGCTGTAAGACTCAAACTCCAAACTACCACCTCTACAAAACGAAGCAGCATTTGATTCTAGGATTTTTTAGGTGGGGTAAGCCTTACCCTAGAGACATGGTTGACAAATTACAGCCACAGCCTAAGTCTGGTCCTTTGCCTTTTTTGTGAGTAAATTTATGTTAACACACACCCAGTACACATATATAGACATACTGTCTGCGGCTGCTTTTGCTATACAATAAGAGAGTTGAGTAATTATGACAGATACTGTATGCCTCAGAGTGACTAAAATAATTACTGATTAATAATAGTAGTTGCTACTGCTTCTTCAGAGAAAAATTTACAAACCCTGTTGGAGTCTTTAATTTTAAGACACATACTTTCTACATCTCTGCTTGGGTTGTTCATAAGGTGTTAACAGGGACCTTCTACTGTGGCTGGGCTGGACTCTGACAGTCCCTCAAGACTGCCTTCCTTGCTTTCAGCGTTTCAGTCCTGAACAGGCACCTCTAGGGAGCTTCCGGCTGTAGATGTTCACTCTACTCCAGCTGAGGGTTTTCTGGGGTCAAACACCCTGCTGGGCACCTCTCTCTTTGCTCGTACCTTGCTATCTTCTGATATGATTTGTACCCTAAGGGAACATATGCTGGAGGCTGGTCCCCAGGACAATGATGTTGAGAAGATGGAGGCTTGAAGATGCAGATATGAGCCTGGAGGCATGGCTGGAGCCTATAATCCCAGAGGCCAAGGTAGCAGGACTGCACTTTTAAGTTCAGACTGGGGAACTAGACTTAAAAGAGACCCTGACCTATGATATAAAATACAAAAGGACTGGTGATGTAACTCAGTGTTAAGGGGCTGGGTTCAGTTCCCTAGTGGAGAAAAATAAAAGGGAGAGATGAATCAAATTGAAACGCAAGTCACAAGGGCTCTGTGCTTGTGAGTGGATTAATGTCATCTCACACGATCAAGCTGTTACAATGTCAGGGTGCCCCATGGTTTGATGCTTGTGCACGTATGGTTGCTTTCAGCATTTCTGCCATGTGGTAAGGTGGTTGGGGCCCCTCAGCAGGACACCAATGAATGCCATGCTGTTGGAACATTCCAGACATTGGCATTTTGAGGCAAACTTCCTTACACATCACCTGAAAAGAGGTATTCTGCTATAGCAATACTGAAGAGAATAAGACACGCCCAGTCTCTCGGATTCCAGCTGCTTCAGTTGCTCCAAACCTTGATTTCTGCTTCCCGGCCCAGTAGGACTGCAAGCAGGAAACTCCCTGGAAGGGGTCCCAGGCGAGGCTGCCCAGCTCCTCTCTGGAGTTTTCCTTCCCTCCAGCTGGAAATCTGGGGCTGCCTGGTAACCAACTGCTGCAAACAGTTGTCTCATGCATGTTGTCACTTGGTGGCTGTTCATTGCCAAATTCAGTCTGTTACCAGTTACAGGTGGCCTTGGAAGTCCTCCCCCAGAACAATCCTTTCTGGCTTGTGTTCACTTTTTCACACAGACCAGTTTAGATAAGCTAAAGCTACTTTTACATTGATGTTCTGAATATGAAGTAGAAATTTGATAGAACTTTTTTAAATCATGAGAACTAAAGTGGAATTTCATACAGCCATACAGATGAATACCGTCCCCCCCTCGTGGGACAATGTTTTATTTTATTAGGTTAGCTGTATTACACAAAACATTACTCCTGCCTAGTCAATGATCCAAAGAAGTCGTTTATATCTTTGGCCATCTTCCCCTTGGGCCTCTTTTTCATATGTATTCAACTAGATGTTTTGTTTTGTTTTTTTAAATCTTATCTGCCTGTTAGATTTTAGTCTACTGGCAAACACTACTGAGTCATCTGTTTAGAGTTTATGCAGAAACATTTTAAACTAGATCCTGGTGACAGTTCTAACTCCTCAAGTGAGGATTCGTTTTTGTTGTTTTCTCTACTAGCTCAAACACTGAAAGGTCAACAGGAAAATGAGGAAGAAAGAAAAAGGGGACAATAAGACCATATGGATTCTATTTCTTAGAGGACAATATTAATTTATTAAGCATCCACTATATACTTAGAAATGTACATAGTATGGTAATACAAAAGCAAAACGAGCATGGTTTCATGCTGAGAGCTCTGTCGCAGTGGATCACTGCAACTCCAAAAGTTTAATCAGGAAACTGAAGCAACCGTATTGCTTGCTTCCTATGTTCTTAGAATAGAAACCTGAAGGGCTCCATGACCTTATAAGAAAGACCCAAAGCAAAGTAAGACCTGGAATATGGCTTCTCTTTCCCATCTTTTCACATGCTCTTTTTTTTACAGAGCAGAGTCCTCAGTAACAGAACCAGAATGAACTTCACACACACACACACACACACATGCATGCACATACATACACACGCATGCATGCACACAAACACACACAGACTTTCACTAATGGGTATCTTGACACTCCTAAAATAGAAATGGAGCTAAGTGACCTGTTTTGTTTGTTTTTTGTAATTCAACAGGTTTTCTTTTCATTCTTTTATTTAAATGTATCGTTCTTCAATATCCAAACTTCATTCTTCTGATTTCTGGAAACTGGGAAGTGAATGTGTTGGCTTCAAATCACATAGATCCAAAAAAGAAGTGCAGAAGAACTGCACACCACATTTCGGTGCTGGTCGGCATCTGCATATCTGCACACTGACCTCGCTCCCTGGCAGTCACATAGTCATAGTGCCTGATGCATAGTGTTATTCTCTTTGTATATGTTTATATGTGGTATGTGCACACATGTACATGTAATCATATATGTATATATGTGCATATATATCAGGGTTATTATGTATTTTATTGTGTGATTTTTCTTCAAAATAGTCCACTAGGTTGTACTATCCAACAATTCCATTACCCATTACTCTCATAGACAAGATCAAAGTCATGCTTGGTTTTAGAAACCAGTTGGACATTGCCTCTGGGCTGTGGCGCATTCCTGAGGCACTGACCTTGAGTGGCACCCCAGGTACCTGAACAGTAAGTCACATCAGTGAGTCACCCTAAAAGAAGGTCAGACTCTAAAGTCTGAGAACACTGTCCAGTCCCTGGAGCTCTTACAAGGTATTATCTTCTTGCACCTTGAGAAATTCATCAGAACTTCTTTCAATTTCACGTATCTGAAATGAAGATACTGATATTTTGCCCATATGAAGGTAGGGAGTTGGTGTGGGTAATTCTTCTCATGTACATCTTAGGACCTAGAAGCTTGACAAAATATCACTGCTACAGTTTACTGAAGTTAAAATGCTACAATTATAAAATATGGACATTAAATGTGTGTATATATGTATATTTCTGAAAATTGACAAAATACAGGCTTGTTTTTATACCAAATAGTTCTTGAAAAGCACTAGCATATAGTTTTAGAGTGCAAAGGATTTCATGGATTATTTTACTTTTACTATAACCTTGAGATACCAAAATAGATATTTCCCTCACTTGATATAAACACGGAACTGACTTAGAGAAGCTGTACAACCAACTCAAGGCCGCAGAGCTGGTAGGACAGTGTTGGGGCAGGTTATGAATCTTCTGACTTTAATTTCTGCGCTATCTACTACAACATGTTCTACCATCAGAAAACAGACACAATAACATTCACATTCATTTCCTCTCCCTCCAGCACAAGGATGAGTCATTATCGGTTTAAACTGATCACATCCATACACCTGCTTTCCCAGCCTCCTTTGTACCTAGGGTAGGATCTGATTTGGATAACTAGAAGTAGAAGGAGATACAGTCAAGAACGCAGCTTCAAGAAGTATTTTTCTTGTCTGTGTTTGGTCTAGCTTGCGCAGTGAAGAGGACAACTGTAACTCCCTTGGCCCGAACCCTCAGTTCACTTTTTCCAAGTCTTTGTTATCACAGGGCAGAAACCACAATAATCATATGAAGCTCAGCATAAGAAAAGAATGCTCTGGGGCTGGAGATTTAGCTCAGTGGTTCTCGCATCTGCATGGCAAGTGCAAGGTCCCAAGTTTGATCCCCAGTATCACATATTACAGTGCCAAGCATGGTGGCTCATACCTGTAATCTCAGCACTCAGGAGGCAGAGGCAGAGGCAGTAGGATTTCCGTGAGTCTGAGGCTACTTGGGCTACACAGTTAGCTCCAGTCCAGTCTGAACTATAAAAAAAGACCCTGTCTCAAAAAAAGAAAAAAAATGTGTTCATTGGCACTGATGATACTGACCCACTGCACCAAAATCTGAAATTATTTATCTATTCCTTGTTATGTGAAAAAATATAAACTCTTGTTTAAGAGCCACAATTATGACTCCTGATACAATGCTGATGAATGCAAGTCCAACCAAAAAATGGGAAAAATATATTGTGATGAGCAGAGTTCTAAGAGGATTCCATGCTCTTCACACTCTAACATTACTCTTGTGATCAGTGACTTGTTATCACTGTCTAACAATGTGGATTTCACAGATATAATTAAAATTGTACTCAGTTGACCTTAGGGAGGGGAGATTGTTCAGGTGAGCTAGTCTAATGAGCTGCCCTCTGGAAAGATAGAGTAATTCTACAACCACAAAAACACTGTAACAGACAGATGATCATCTCCTCCTCTTCCTCCTCCCCCTCTTTCTTCATACTGGGAATTGAACTCATGACCTTGTGCTTTCAAGAAAGGCAGGTGCCTGAACCACTGAGTTAGATGCCCAGCAAGACAGATGTTCTTTAAACACCTATCTTGTGGTAATTCATCATGCAACACTAGAAAACTAATACACAAACCAGAGAAACTTCAAATGGGAATTATGATTGTTTTGTGACCTCTAAAACTGTTTTTGCTAATTACATTTATTTAGTATGTTAAATTGGTACATTTTATACACACATCACGATCACAAACAAGGTTGAGAATTTGCACTAGTACATGACACTTCTCATTTTTTCCATTGCCCTACCCACCTTACAACTCCCCACACCTAAATACATAAGCTTTGTTTCTTTTTTTTTTTAGATAGGGTCTTGCTTTGTGGTTCAGGCTGGCCCTGAGCTCAGCCTCAAACTCACACCACAGCAATCCTCCTGCCTCTGCCTCCCAAGTGCTGGGATTACAGGTGTGAGCCACCACGCCTGGCACTGTGGTGTGTGGTGCTGATTGGTGCTGAGCGTGAGTCTCCACACCCAGTATTGTTTGTGGTTGCCAGGGAATCGAACCTGGGCCCTTGCACTTGAAAGACAGGTGCTGGAACCACTGAGCTAACTCCCTTGTTAGCCCTTGTTTCTTTTTTTAAACCATCAAATATTTTCTTTCCCTTCTTTATTTACCCCATCCCTTTTTCCCTTCAAATATTTTCTATTTCACAATATCTGCCCTAGATTTTAAAACTCATTTACATCTTTAGTTTCTCATGCCAGAGAAGATACCGTACTTACACATCTGTGACCTATTTATTTCACTTATGAGTATGCCCTCAAGGTACATCTTTTTGAGTATAAATGACCTAAGTTTATCATTCTTTATGGCCAAATAATATTCCATTTTATTAAAAAAACCCCATATCTTTATCCAGTCACCAGTTGATGGGCATTTGGGTTGTTTCCAAGATTTAGCCACTACAAACTGAGCTGCTATAAACATGGGTTCACATATATCACTCTGATATGAATCTTTAATTCTTTCATGTATATACCAGCAGGGGAATAGCAGGGTCAAATGGGACCTCTAATCTTAGTCTTCTGAGGAATCTCCACAATGATTTCCACAATGGTTGTATCAGTCTACATTTCCACCAACAATGGAGAAGGGGTCCTTCCTACCTGCAGCCTGGCCAGCATTCGTTGTTGGTTAATTTTGATATAAAAGCCATTCTTTGTGGAGTAAGATGGAATCTCAGTGTTGTGTTTTCATCTGCATCTCTCGAATGACCAGCAATGTTGATGATTTCTTAATATATGTCTTAACTGCTTTTACTTCTTCCTCTGAAATGTATCTGTTCATTTCAGATTTCTATTGTCAAATTAGATCTTTAAATTTGGGGGAGCTGATTTTTTAAGCTATTTATATATTCTAAATAGTATCCCTGTATGAGAAACAGCTGGTAAAATACTTTCCCATAATGTTGGTTGTTTTTTCTTTCTGCTGGTGGTTTCTCTTGCCGTGTAGAAGCTTTTTAATAAGATGAGATTCCATTTGTTGATTTCTTCTGCTAGTTCTTGTGCTGCAGAGGCTTTGTTCATAAAGTCCTTTCCTATGCCAGTGTCTCCAAGAGTTCTACCTAACCTATCTTCCAGCAGGTTTAGTATTTGTTTTAATATTTTTCTGTAATGCACTTTGATTTTAGTTTAGTGTATGCTCTCAAACTTTTTATCAAATTATTAAAAACTTTAATACAATTTAAAATGTTACAAGAGAATGAGAATGAGAATGTTACTGAGAATGAAGTTGTTTTTTTCTGTGTAAAGAAAAATAAGACAACAGGGGCCAGAATACAACACGGTGATGGGGGTGGAGAGGAAGCGATGCTATCACAGACACAGTTTAGTGTTAATGTCAGGACTGAGTGATGAGTGATGAAGGGGGAAGAGGAATTCTGGATTCTGGTGGCCATCTGGGAAGGTGATAGGGTCACCAACTAGGGTGAAAGGAGAGAGTCAGGCTTTGGAAGTGAAATAAGCATTTCATTTAAAAGGTGATGTATTTGGGGTACTTAGCAGACACTCCAGAGAGATTATCTACTAGGCACTTGGAGGTCAGAGCTGGAGATAAAAATTAGGGAGTCTTTACAGAATGAATCGGGTTATCCAAGAAGAGGTTGTAGCAAAACAAGAGACATGGCCAATGCTTTCACACGCTGGAGCAGCCCTATGGTACTTCCCCCAGCCATGGAGCCTGTGACCCCAAATGGATGGATGGATGGATAAGGTGTAACTGTACTGTGCCCTGTTCTTCAGCACAAAGGGCTGCAGGAGTCAGACATCCTAATCATTCTCCACTTGCCCACGTGGAAACACAAGTGAAAATGATTGAAAGGAGGCCTTTATGAAAATTCTTGAATCCAAGAACTGAGAAAAATAAAAGTGTTGCTGAAGAACATAAAATTACAGGAGCAAATATTCTTGGTGAAGACTCTGCCATGACAAGAGGGGCAGCTTCCAAGTATGTTATAACACCTCCTCAAACGAATGGCCATTTTAAAATTCTGAGTAATTATTAAATGACATAAGGTGGGTTAGAAGGGTTGGCAGACTGCTGAGCATTATTTAAAAAGTAAGGTTTGAACATTGTTGTCTACCAAGTGGCTTTGTCCCTGAAAACAAATCAGGTGCTTTGGGGACTTGCCTGGGGCCACCAATCTTTCTTCTCTGTGGCTTTCTAGGAAGGAGAGGCCCAGCGAAGTGATGCGTTATTAACTATGATGCCCATGGCTGTCTCCCCCCACTCTCAACCTGGACCCAAGTACTATTTATACACAGGCTCCCCTTTGCCACAGGACATTATCTCCTTTATTCTTTTCATCAAATGTCAGAGGAAGGTGGGGGGTGAAGTAACTTGCTCAAGTTCAGGGTATAGTAAATGACAGTGTGAGGATTCCAATCAAAAATCTTTTTGACTTCTGAAGTTATTCGCAATGAATGGATTCATCTATTCAGCTACCATGGATTCAGAGACTCTAGTGGGCCACGTTCTCATGCTATAGGTGATGTTAGTCATAAAGAAATAAATAATACAGGGCCGGGGATTTAGCTCAGTGGTTCCGGCGCCTGTCTTGTAAGCACAATGAACCCAGTTCAATTCCCCGGCAACCACATACAATACTGGGTGTGGAGACTCACGTCCAGCAGCAATCAGCACCACACACCACAGTGCCGGCCGTGGTGGCTCACGCCTGTAATCCCAGCACGCGGGAGGCAGAGGCAGGAGGATTGCTGTGATGTGAGTTTGAGGCTGAGCTCAGGGCCAGCCTGAACCACAAAGTGAGACCTTGTCTCAAAAAAAAAAAGAATAACCAGGACCAGAGAAAAGCAGAGGCCAAGCCCTAATTCCCAAGCTTGGTGGCTGACTGGACAATTGTGCAAGCCCAGTACAGACTTGTATAAAAACACAGAGTTTCATGTCCCCAAGTAAGTGACAGGGAAAAAATTCCCAACCTTCCCTCTTTTAGAGAAAGGAAACTTTTCTCCTAGGCCTGGACTACCACGCCTTCACCCAGTTCCCTGCACTCAAGTAGCACAGGACCTCACCTACCCTTTATCCCTTGGCACACAGTTCTAGGAAGCAGCACCCATACAAGTTACGATGGGCACCAGGCCCCTTTATCTCAACGCTGTCCAGAAATGGAGGACGCACTGCCACGCTCAGCACGTGCTCTTCCCCCACACCTGGAACTATGGGAAAATGGAAAATGTTCAGCAGAAAACCTTGACTGGGCAAGAAAATGAAAGAAGAAAAAACAATGATAGCCATAAGAATCCTTAGTTCATTCTCCATTCAATAGGATAAAAGGAACAAGAGTGGTGGGAGATGGCCAGGAAGCCTGGGTGAGTGGGACAGTGTGGAGCCATCAGCAGCGGGACCTAGGGCTGAGCAGGTTCCAGTGCAGATCCGAAGAAAATCAGGAGCGCCCGGTAAAGAATGCAGCTAATTGGAACTGAAGGTAAGAGATGAGTTTTATCTGGGAGATACTGAGACCCAAGGTCTGGGAATCAAAAAAAGGTGGTTAGAGAAAAGAAAGTGGCATTCAGAGAAAAATGAGGAGTTAAATGTTATTTCAGTCATCCAAGCAAGATGATAAGTGAAGCCTTGGGCAGAGGCCCCTGGCTAATTCTGGGAGCACTTCTGCATAGGGGTGGGTCAGGAAAGGAGAGGAGGAGTGTCTAAGGATGGAGAGAAAAACCAGAGGCTTCCACGGTCATGGAGGCAAGAGAGAATTTTCCAGAAGTGAGTCCATTTTTCTAGAAAGTCCTCCAGAGGGACTAGAGATCCTTACATAGGTTTGCTGGTGTCTTAGGTCTGTGAGGGGCAGCGATGTCCTTCTCCATAGTTCTCTATGTCACTTATACAGGTCACACAGAAGAGCAACACTGCAAAATACAGTAGAACGGCTACATGCAATTGCAAAGAGTTAATAATAAGCCAGGCTGACCATTTAAAGTTTAA
Source organism: Petromus typicus (assembly GCA_004026965.1). Lineage (NCBI taxonomy): Eukaryota > Metazoa > Chordata > Mammalia > Rodentia > Petromuridae > Petromus > Petromus typicus. Next base: position 73,361 of record PVIR01002501.1, on the reverse strand, counting down.
CAATCCTTAACACAGCTTTGTAAAAGAAAGCAAAATATCATGGGAGGACACATTATTAATCCTGATTACAAGCTTTCACGGAAGAAGCACTTTTCTATGCACCTGGCACATACTGAAATCCACCCAAGGTGGTGGCAAGACGGTATTTCCTGGGATCTTCTCAGCCATAGATTCTCTGAGTGACCACAAAATAGCTGTACAACTTTACTACAAATTTATTAATTTGAGGTTGATACAGACTTGTTTGCAAAGGAAGGAAAATAGACTCAAAATATCTAGTAGGTAAACACTGCTTCCATGGAAGCTTTTATCCAGGCTGGCCAACTGTCCTAGCAAGATTCAAACTGGATCTATGATTTTCATTCCCCAGGAAGAAATCCCAGACCAAGCAAGTAGCTCTTGAAATCCCAATGTAACGTCTGATGACTACAAAAATCTCACTTTTACTTTTTTTCTATCATTATAGTGATTAACACCATCATTTTCAGTTTGTACATCAAAAATCTGTTGCTAATAACTAAAGCTAATAACCTTTGAGTGTTGAGGGCTTTTTGTGTGTTATCCAGTCTAATCTTCACCACAGCTCTGGGGAAAAGGTGCTCTTACTACTATTTATTTTCCAGATAAAGGAACCTAGGCTTGGATGGGCCAACTTCCTCAACATCACACAAACAGCAACAGGAAGGGCTAAAATTTAAACCCAGAATATACTGAAGATCTCAAAAGATGCATTTTTCATGACTGTTCTATTGGACCACTAACATTTAAAATTACACAATATTTTTAATAATTATAAACATTTTAAAAGATAGGAAATCACGGGACAGATGCTCAGCCTCCAGGGGCCAGTTCACAGACTCCCAATGATGCAGCTTTTTTTTTACTAATGAACCTACCTACCCAGTCCCTGCCCCTAAATGAGTTGCTAGTGCCTCAAGGTCAAGGATGGACAGGGACAAAGGCTCAAAGCCTGGACAACCTCGCTGGGTCTGTGCTCCTGACTGACTGGTCTATGGGGTCTCCTTCTGCTCTCTACAAGGGCCTGCCTTTCTCCTCAGAAATGGTGGGACGCTGAATATATGTTAGGCTGGATTCCTTGGAAAGCAAAGCTTCTACATCAAAATGTGATAGCAATGCCAGGGAGGCCAGAGGGCAGGAAAGAGAGAAATGAGGCACAGAAAGCTAATACAAGCTGGGAGAAGAATCATCGCTAGTTATGCCATCAGTCAGAGAGGCATCAGGGACTCCGATGTCCCCAGAACTTCCACAGGAGGGCTGGTGCAGGAGAGACAGTGTATATGGCAGCTTCAGTGTGATTCTGTCCCTCTTTGGTCAGAGCTCACCCTGTAGGGACCCAGTCTCTCCACATGTTCGGATCTTCCCTCTGGCACCTGCAGATGAGGAAGCCAGATTCTGCCTCCTTCAGTCAGCACAACACCTACATCCAAAAGGAGGGGGGAGAATGCCAGTGTTCATCTCAGACAGCTGAACGGTTTACCTTGGCCACCATGACAATCCAGAGACAGACGGGGCTGAGAAGGCTGGAAATATGCCTAAGCAGCCACCAATATAGGAAGCTTAATCCAGATAGGGAGACATACTGGTATGCAATCTCACATCACAGTGATTAAAAAAAATGATGAATGTTTAAATTCCTATAAAGTGGACCATAGTAAAAGACTCATTGCCATGAATCCCTCAGAATACTACTCCCTTGCTTCAAATACATTTATCCCACCTTTTTTTTGCCATTTTCTGAAACACTTCTGAAAGCCTTCTTTTGTGTCTTTAGTTGTACTGTCATGCCTGCCTTGATATCCCAAATCAATTCAAAACATTTCCCTTTTATGGCCATTTTGACTTAGGGAAGAGCCAGATGTTTCCAAGTGCTAGATTTGTGAGTAACGTTGATGAGGACACGATATAACTTGTTTATCTGACAGAAACTGGGATAAATGTCTTAAATCAATTCAGGACATTAAGGTAGACACAAAAAAGACATTCATGAAACAGGACTTTTGGGGCTGCTTCAGAAAGTAGGGAGAAGGAAGAGTGTTTGCAGTCAGGGTAATTACTTGGAGGGAAATTAATGGCACTGTGTCTTTTACTGTGATAATTTATTATTATCATTATTATTCTTTTGTGGCACCAAGGATCAAACTCAGGCCCTTGTGCTTCTAAGGTAGGCATAGTATCACTTAAGTTAAATCCTTGGCCCTCTATTTTCTGGGTTTTTTGTGACTGTGATAAGTTTTTAAAGGAATATTTAAACACTCATGACATTTAAAAAAATCTTGGAGCCAGGGATTTAGCTCAGGTGGTACCACACCAACCTTGGAAACACAATGGCCTGAGTTCAATCTCCAGTGTCATTAAAAAACAATCTTACCTTGGTACACAGATCATAGAAGCGATGACCTAGTCACATTGTCAAAGACCACTGCAGGGACAGAGGCCAATCTAATTCTTATGCCCTAAATCCGTTACTCATTAAAATCACGATTTGTTTGTTGTTTTGGAGTCAGTCAGGGATTTAAAAGTGGTTTTTGCTTAAATATAAAAAGAGTAGAGACTCTTCGTTTGCGTGTATAGATATCCAAGAGAAGGTTGGCCTTTATTTTGTTTTCTTTTTTAATTTAAAATTTTGGGTCGAACTCTTCTGAACTCTGTATACAGACATGTAACCTGTACAAAACAAGCTAGGTTGGCTCTGAGACTACATAATCTCACCCCCTTCAAGAATGTGGATACCAACCTAAGAGATTTACAAGAATATTCAACTATGCCCAGAAATCTCCTGTTACTACCCTAAACTGAAGTTCATCTAAAAGATGGACAGAAATTAGTGGGTGAGGGGTAGGAGGTGCTGGTGGAAATGAGCCTGTCCCAGGCTCACAGTACAGCATTAACCAGAACAAAGCAAGACAATACAGTACAACAGTCAGTGAGAGGAACTTGACACCACTCAGGCATGCTGCAGTGATCACAGTAACGCACACGATCCAGTGCTGCCCCACAAAATGTGCACCAGACATCCCTGTTCCTACACCCATCTCGACCTCACCCTGCCTAACCTCATAGTTAACCACCACCTAGCCCTGACCCTAACCCCTGGGGTACCAGGGAGGAGGCTTAATCTAGAAATAAGAGTAAAACATGTGTGAGTCTCACCCTTCTACAGGGTGGGTTTCAATGAGAACACCCAGGTGTTTGACATACCGGTGCCTACACTGCCACTATATGCATGTCCTTCGGGAAGAGTTCTCTGGTTAGGGCCAAGGCCAAGACACACAACTCAAACTTGAAGAGCTCTTGGTAGAGCCGGCTCAAACGTTTGTTTTGTTTTTTTGTTTTACAAAAAGCAATGACTCTCTGAATCCCTCTGAGTTACCGTTTGAGTCAGAGACACTTGGCTCTGGAGAGACGAGCACATATGCAGCATCATTTGCTTGTTCTTCACAGACAGCCTTCCTAGAGTCCAGGCGTGAAGCCCCAGCGGCTTCTGATTACCTCCCTACAGTTCCTGCCCAGAGCAATGTATCTAGCACAAGTCACTTTCTGGCCTTGAGAAACAAAACAAAAAAACTGGGGAGGAACACAAAAGGAAGCCAGGCGCTATGGCTTCTACTGACCATGAACTGATAATTTCTTATTTCCGTTTTCAGTGGGAGAGTGGATAGGTCCTTCCTTTCTCCCAGAATCATCCTCTCCCTCCTCCTCTAGAAAAGCAAACACACAGGATTGAGTCCAAAATGACTCAGCCTAACACTAACCCTCAGGCTGCAACCATGGGCTCCCAGGGCCACAGCTGCACAGGGGTCTCAGGGGGGCTGAGTGCTGCGTATCCGGGCGAACCAGACCTCTTACAAACAAAACCCATCTCAAGTTCACATCTGTGGACCGGAGGCCAGGGCACATGGGTGTTTCTGACTGCCAGGGACAGACGTGATGAACTGGGACATGCTGGGTGGGCTTGGCACTGCATGAGAGCCGAATAAAGATCTGTGGACAGAAGACTCGCCCTGCCTTGGCAGAGCAGGATCTAGGGTTCTGATATGTGTGATGCATTATGAACATCCCGCCCTCCTGTACAGATTGTCAAGTTAGGGGGCAGACGTGTTAGGAAGGGTCACAACCTACATGCAGGACGGAAGAATTCTCAGTTATAAAAGGAGAGCAGCTGAGTGTCTCTAAGTGGTGATGACCCAGGCATTTCACACTTGTACTTTCTTTCTTTTTAACTTGTTTTTCTAATTTCTATGTTTTTATTATAAAAAGAAGGCACTCCCAGTAAGTCTGGAAAACATAGGAAAGCCCGGCCACTGGTACACTTCTAAAATGATATGATTTATAAATACTCCACTTACAGACACAACTTCCCAGGGACCCGTCTATTGTTTTAGGGTAACATGTTCCTTGGGGGAAGGGGAGGCTGTCACCACAGACAAATGGGGCGAGATCCTCTGACCTTATGACTTCATGAGCTCGTACCTTAGTGGCTAAAAATGATTGTTTCTATTGTTTTTTCCAAGCCGATGGAAATTTCCTACCATTTAATGCCCATTTTGTCTACTTCCTCAACCTGAAAGACCAGAAAGAAAAAATGCATCACTGAAAGAGTTCTTATTAATTTTTCTGCGTTGATGTTTCTAATGTTATGATTTTTTTTCTCTCTTTCTTTGCATCACTCACATCCATCAGGGAAGGTTTTCTCAAAAACTCCAGTAGGGATTTACAGAAACAAACCATGCCATTACACAGATTTGGTCCAGCCGCCACTAATAATAGCATTTCTTCCAGGAGACATCTCACTTGCAGAAACTCTTGCAAAACAGAAAAGCCACAGATTCGAAGCATATAAACCATAAGTGCAAACGCAGCAAACATACAAGGAAATAAAGACGCAAGACTTTAGGATATGATTCTCCCTATCTCTGGATTCTTATTTGTCACAGAGCAGGAGACATGTTAAAAAATAGACTCAGAATTACAGTTGTGGCTGGATGAAATAAAAGGGTTTAGTTGCACCATCCAATTTAAAACAGTATGGAAGACGAGCTACTATGTTAGAAGAGAGCGTGCACCTTCCTGCTTGACTCATCATGGTAAAGAGAAAAGACGCAGTTAGTGGGTACAATATTAAAGGGTCATAGCCAGAGACGTCTTTCTGCCTCAGACCTCTGGCTGCTAGTGCATCTGTGAGTCGGCAGCAGTTGTTACATACGCTGGTCAGACTTCAACTTGGTACATCACGTTTCAGTTACTGAAGAAACACCCGTAACTCACAAGGGGGTAGAATTTTGTTGCACTATCTCCCCGATCTCCTTTTTGGTTTTTAAGAAAAAGAAGGAAAGTAGTAGCAGTATGAGCTAGATTAAAATGTGGTTTTCGGTTCAGAAGAAGTTCAAAGACTAAATCTGTGAGCACTATGAGGGGCCCTCACTTGTAACACGCCAGCAGGAACATGAGAGCTTGTACAGGATGAGGGAAGAGCAGCTTCCTAGTGCTGGGGCGGCAGCCTTTACAGATTCTCCAACCTATGTAACAGGCTTTTCTCGTTATCAGCTCTCATTTCACAGATAAGGAAACTGAGTCTAAATATCCTGCCTGAGGGTACAGAGCCTGAGAACCTCTAACGGTAGCCGATGTGGGTCTATTTACTTTAAGTCTCTGTACTGATTCATACAATTATAGAGCTCAAATGATAAAACTATCCAAGGGAAATGCCAGTATCAAAGTGGTCCACCCCTCATTTTAGGCTGGCAAAGGAAGGAAAGAACAAGAGGAAACTAGAGCAAGCCTGACATTTCCACTGGAGCCAGACGGCCCTTGGTTCAGTCCTGGGCCCTCTCCCCCAATAACTGTACTCCTTCATTGCTTCAGGTCCCATCTCTAAGCTTGGGGCCCTCCCAAAAGGCTTCCAGCCTCGAATTCTCACCTGATTCTGCACAAGGCCCATCTTCCATCAGTGTGAAAAGGTCTCTTGAATTTAACATGTCCAGAATAGCTAGACCCGCTATTCTCCCTTCTGCAGCAGAAACCTTCCCCATCTGAGAAGATGGCCGCTCTGTCTAGAAGCCCTGACCTAAAACAGCAAGTCCCCCACCCTTGCACGCTCTCTTTCAGGTCCATTTTACAAAAAGGCAGTTTACAAACATGTCTCACATGATACTTTACGGTGCCTCGGTCCTTAGAGCACTCCCTAAGCTTTCCCTGCACGTAACTCATCTTGGACACCTTCCTCTGTCACAGCTCTGTCCATCCACCAGGATATTCATCTTCCACTTTACTTTTCTGTGCTAGCTGATATGCTCTATTGGAGTACTTCCTGAATCTCAAAATGCTTTACAACTCATTTGGTAAAATAACTGATGTAATTCTTACAACTATTCTATGAAATAGGTTCTATTGTTATCTTATTTATAGAAATGAGGAAATGGAGGCATGGAGAACTTAAATAACTTATAATTCACTCTGGGATAATCTAGCTCACAGCTCTGTGCTCTCAACTACTTCACTATGCTCTATCTGTAAGATAAACATTTTTCCTATTAAGTTATATTTTTCTTTTCCCTATAAGTAGACACATAAATGAAAACGAACATACACTCTTCTCTGGCTTCCTGATGGGCAGGGTGCACTTCTGCAAAGCGCCTGGCCTGACTAGGATCACACTCTTGCCCTCTTCACAGGAAAGCTATAACCAAATGACTAAGGGCCAAAGCCTGGGTCCCCGGAGCACTGTGCTGTGAGCTGCCCAGTCCTCTAGGCTACAGACTGGCGGCAAAAGCAGACCGCTCAGACTGTTTAGTACTGTACTCCCAAGACCTTGTCAGGGGTCCAGAACTAACAACCAAGAAGAACAGGGTCTGGGAGTTCTAGGCCCCGAGCGTGATGGACGGTACAAGGGAGGTCAGCACACGCAGGGCTTAAGCCGCCCACTTAAGCCAGTTAGGTTGATGAGTGACTGAGAGACACTGTAATCGATCCCCTGCTCTACAACTAACCCCTTCTTAGAGGTCACTTTACAACAAAAATATTAAGGAAGAGGAGACAGAAGTATAAGTAGCTTCAACAGCTGATAGTGTCAACTGTGAAATGATATGCAAACATACGGGCAGCTTATCGTCCACTGGGATCTAAAGTTGCAGAAAGAGAACAGGCAGCCAGCCCTGGTTAACTCTTGAGAGCACTTTTCCTCTTGTTTCTAGATGACACAGTGACTAGGGCACAGCTTACAGACATAGCCCAGCTTCACCCATGCTCTGACAAGGCTCCGCCTCATCTGTAAGATGAGACCCCCTCCCCCACCCCGCCCGGTCCCCCCCTACACCACTGAAGTGCAAATACATGAGATCATACCTCGCACAGGACCAGGGATCTAAGAAAACTCAATGAATGACAGCTATTTACAGTGATTTTGAAAACTGTAATAACCAGCTGTTCACACCTTTCAGGGGTTCAGTCTGAAGTGGAGGAACATGCACAGACTGGGAATGACACGGAAAAGAAATTAACATCTACGTTAGACAGGGGCAGAGGAACCCACAAGTAAGCTGTAGTTTTGACAGCTCTGCGTTCAAAGAGTTGACATCTGAACAACATAGAAACTAATCAATTCTCTCCACAGACCAGCCTTGCCTGAACCACTGAATCAGGCATTGTAACTCTTCCCTTTTAGAAGCTTAAGTTTAAAAAGATAGATGAACACACTCAGTTTCCAAAGCAAACAATGAAATCAAATCTGTTTTCAGTTAAAACATCTCTCTTTTATTTATTTATTTACTTGGAAGCAATTAGATCGTTTCAAAGGCAGCCAGTGGAGTGATTCTATCAAGCGGTAAGGACCTGGTGTCTCACTTCAAAGTTCAAGCACACTGAAAGCAACTGGGAGACCGGCTGTACTGGTTGGCATGTGGTATGAAAAACGTTTAATGTTTTTTCATTCCGACTGTGACTTTGTATAGACCAACAGCACTAAAACGGTACTTCCTTTCAATGATGGCCAGCATTGAAGCTTAGAAAGCGTGTCCTTATCTCGCTGTCAGTTTACAGTTAATGAGGACCTTTTGGGGGTATAGTCCCATCAGGGGTAGACTGGAGAAATCCCAACGAGATGACAGGGTCCGAAATTCTTAGTGTTACCATCTTTAAGGAGACCAATGAAGCAATTTACACGAGATATCACTGAATGTCAGGCAAGGTGGGCTCAGTTAATGCAGAAGGGCCAAGATATTCCTACAGGGCTCTTGACTCCCCGGGTCATTTTAGAAGTGTACAGAGATGAATCATCGGCCAGCGTGACACAGTTTATGGTAGAGTTAGATTATATTTACAAAGAGGTTTGACATCCTTAGCTCCAAAATACTTTCCTATTAATAAAATGAACTTGTTAAAAAGTTCATGCTCAGTGTGATTGTATTCACCTTAATCCTAGTAACCTGAGGTAGGAGGCCATTAATCTGAGGCTGGTTGGAGCTACACACCAAGACCTGGTCTTAAAAAATACAAAAAAAAAAAAAAAAAAAAACCCAAGAAGCTGGAGTCAAAGTCCAGTGTTACTCATCTCTTAATGAGTATGGTTCATTTGTTGGGTTATAAAAACTATCAAAGAACATTCAAATTAGACAGTCACCTGGCTATCAAAAAGGGAAGACTAAGAAGTCATGTAGTTTAGACTCATCTTCTTCTTTCTTATTTGACTCTTTTATTCCTGACACAACAATGTCCTTGAACTTGAAGCAGGACTGATGACCAAGAGGTAGACAGAGACAGAGACACAGTTCACTTAGGTTCACTCTCCACAAAGTCACCCAGAGAAATCCCACACTTTGTACAGCCTAATGTGATCGCTCTTCCTAGACCTTCCAGCATGGCACGGCCTTAATGATTCCCAGTCAGAATCCGCAGCATTTAGTATCCTCTTTCATTATTTGTCTAATATTGGTCTCATAGTTTAATTATTAATGAATTTGTATGAATATTACATAATTTCTCCCTCACAACAGAGGCCAAGCCAAAAGACGGCACACTATGCTTCTCTGAATTCTTCCCAACTTCGTCTGCAGGGTCCTGGACTCAGAAGCTGGTCAAGGCCATCAACATGAGCCATCATCCAAAGGTTTTACTGGGCCATCAACAATTCACAAACCTTTCATTGAAACCAACCCTCACAGCAGCGCTCATCCTCCTTCACCGGCTGAGGTCACTGCAGGTAACAAGGCCACGTTAGTATAGGACTAGCTAAGGTGACAGAGATATAGGCAATGGACAAAACAATTCAAGGAACCCTTAGTTTTCCACCCTATTATCTATGGAATTTTGATCAACTAGTTTTACCTTAGTTATTGCATTTTAGGAAGACAACAATAACACTGCAAAGCTATCTCATAACAGTGCCATTACATGGAGTTTGCCAAAAAAAATGTACATACTTTAAGATAAAAAAATTCATATTATTATTTAATACTAAATTTATTGAGATACTATGAGATTAATACATGTTATGTTTGGTCTATACAATTGTCAGAGATACTCAAAGTAGTAGCCAGAAGTTTCCAGACATGTAGCCGCGGCAACAAATGGTCATGAGATTTCTGCATATGTATTTTCTATTTCTTTTGTAAGGGAGGACAGTGTAGTGGATTTTCTGTGATATATCCCATCTCCTAGGGTCCCCTATATGCAGATAACACAATTTGCTGATAAAAAAATCATACAATCATTTCTTTTCTAAAAATATTTATTCTTTTCTTTTTTTTTGGTAGAGTCAGTGTGTGTGTGTATTTTATGCTTGCCCTTTAAAAATATCAATTGAGGGATAAATGGTATTCATTGCTGACAGTGACACTTTCTAATGTACATGTTCAGTGTTTTAAATCCCTTCTGGCCAGTATCTCTTCTGGTTTGCAATCTTAAGTCTAATCTTAAGTCTAAAGTTAAGTTTTGCTGTTTCTATTGAAACTTCAGGCTGAACTTCTGGAAAGCTGAGATTTGGGCCACTGCTATAGTCCTTTGTAGAGCTCAATAAAGGAAGGTAATACTGAGGCCATTCTGCAGGAAAAGAGGAAATTGCTTGCTTCTCAGAATTTCAGGCAGAGGAAAATAGTCGGCCTCAGACCTCTGACAGAGTTTCTCATCCACGTCTGGAGGTACCCAGAATCCTGAGAAATTCTCCTGTCTCAAAAGATATATTTTTAATGTGACTTATTTGTCAATTCTCAACTAGAACAAGGGTCTTTTCAAATCTTACTTCATTTTATAGCTTGGTCTTATCATGCTATTTCTTATTTTATACAAAATTAACATACTTCGAGTTTCTAGAAATTTTGTCCATACCCTGGTGATCTACTTGAGTGATCACTACAGTTATAATCTAGGAACAGATATTCTAACATACTGGCCAACACTGGGAATGTTGACCCTGGAAATATTTCAGACATTCTTGTGCTGTCTGTTAGGAACACCACTGCATCACACACATCGTATGTAAGTAGAATTCAAACTGTGGCCACATCCACAACTGAAAAGATATAGTAAAAAAAAAAAAAAGAAAGTATTGTGTTTTATTTTCTGTGTCAATGTATATCCTCCCTCACAACCATTTTATTTATTTTTTATTCAAATCTTTATTGGTACATTATATATATGCACATAGTCACTTTCAGCATTGAGAGTTTGTACCAGTATATGATACAACACGATTTGATTCTCATTTTTTCCATTCCCCTACCCAGCCCACAACCCCCTGCCCCCTATATGCATAGGCTTTTCCTTTTTTATTACCATCACATTATTTTTCCACTCTTTACTTACCCCTACACCCCATTTTCTTTTAAATATTTTCTATTTCACAATATCTACTAGAACACATTTACATCTTCATTTTCTCACTTCACAATTTTTTTTTAAAATTTGAGACAGGTCTCTCTTTGTAGTTCAGGCTGACTCTGAGCTCACAATGTAGCCCACGCGAGCCTTGAACTCAGCAATCTTCCTGCCTCTGCCTCTTGAGTGGTGGGATTACAGGCATGAGCCACCATGCCCGGCCTCATGATATGTGGTACTGATTGCTGGTGGGCATGGGTCACCATGCCCAATGTTGTTGTCTGTGGTTACTGGGATTCGAACCCAGGCCCTTGCACTTGCAAGGCAGGTGCTGGAACCACTGAGCTAAATCGCCAGTTTTTCACAATCATTTTTAAAATGCTTTCTCACTGTAAGAGTGTTGAATCAGAATTAGGAGAATTGTGACTTGCTCCACCTATTAGAATAGGTTAATCGATCAGGGCCTGGGATTTAGCTCAGTGGTACCATGCCTACCTTGGAAGCACAAGGGCCCAAGTTCAATCCCCAGTACCACAAATTAAAAAAAAAAAAAAAAAAAAAAAGAATAAGCCAATCAATCTAGGGTTATTTGATCTTGGGTTCTCAAAGGGTTTTTTATGTAAGAGGTTGGGAGGATGGACTATAATTTGCAGGACTACACAGTACAGATGTTTATTCATCAGGCTGACCTCAACTAAAGCAAGCAATGTTTTTGGTCTGACTGTATTAAAATTCAGCCAAGTGTCCACCCAGTGGGCGAGCTCAGTTCCAGAAGAAATTGCAATGGGAATGACAAGAAGTGTAAGGGACTAGCATTGGAATATGTGGAGAAGCCTTAGTGAAAGGTTTGGAGCTAGACTCAAGGGTGGGTCTTCCATGATGGGATAGAGAAGCTTCACAGCATTACAAAGGGAGAGGACAAAGAAACACTTGTTCAGTTCTCTGAATCTGAACTTTCTTCGTTCTCTCACTATAAGAAAAGCATTTGCAATTTAATATAAAACTAAAGATGTAGTCACTTTACAGACCCAACTGCTCATGGGCAGAATCAGCCTTTAGCAGAACTATCACATGGAAAATTCTAGAACAGTCCAGTCTTTTCCCTCTACTGACAGGGCCCTTGCACTCATGTCTTTCCTTTTTCTGCCTTTTAGCTCTGTTGTTTTCAAAGTGCAGTCTTTGGACCAGCAAACTTGAAACCTGGTCAGAAATACTAATACTCAGGCACCACTCCAGACTGACTGATTTTCAAATTTTAGGATCAGGGTGAGGCCAGCAATCTGTTTTCTCAAGTACTAGGATATTTGTGAGGCACGCCAGTTTAAGAATCACTCCTTTAGAAGATATTTCAAGATAAGCACCAAAGGATGAGAGTGTGTGTGCATCTTAGCGGAGGACTGAGAAAGAAGACAACCCACTCAAGTGCCAAATGAATAATTTTCTAGTAGTAGAATTTCAAGTCATGTCAAAGACAGAGTCAAAGCCACTGTATTCATTTACCTCAGCTATTTCAGTCTTCTCTCCACCTTGCTACCAGCGTCTGACGCTACCAATCCTCAACAGGTTGTTCCTTATTGAAGAAAGTCCCAAGCTCTTGGCACATGACTACAGTCCTTCCTTACCTGCCACTGGCATACTTCCCTGATCTTGTTCCCTTCTGTATGTTCCAACCTAGCCAGCCCCATCTCAGTATCTGCAGGAAGTTCAGACTTCCCCATAGCTCTGACATCAGGTTTGGCCATAGGACCAACCTCAGTCAACAGCAGAGAGCTGAAGGGACAGACGCGTTGGCCAGCAGACTTCAAGTCATAAGTTTATGCCCTCAGGTTCTCTTTCCCTTTGCCATAAATGAGATTAGCTTTGTCCCAGATAGAGGCTGTTTTCTTAAGTTCACTGGGACCCTGAATGAAGATGGACGAGGGGTCAATCTAATATGACTTATTTCAGCACCCACTATCAGTGGGCAAGAAATCTGTGTTGCTATAAACTACAGAGGTTTGGGGGTTAATTGTTGTTAGCCTAACCTGACAACGAACACCCTTCTGACCACTCCTATGTCCCCAGAGTGTCTTGTCACCTCTATTCTACCTTTCCTTCAAATCCCAGTTTAATGCTGGCCACACAAGAGACCTCATCATTTGCACTCAGTCCAAGAATGACTGATCAGACCCAACTGCTCATGGGCAGAATCAACCTTTAGCAGAACTGCCACATGGAAAATTCTAGAACAGTCCAGTCTTTTCCCTTTTACATTCACTTTTATAATTCCTCCTACATGCTACGGATCTGGAACTATGTCCCTGGAACTACGGTAGGTGTTCAGGGCTTCCCATTCTTTAACATAATTCTTGGAATCCCATAACATAACAAAAGTAAATATAAGCCCTCCTCTTACAGAGCAGGAGACTTTGGCTCAGAGAGGGGAGCAACTGGTCCAATGTTCCTGCCTTTATCAAAGCCTCAACCACAGCTAGGGGTTTGGCTGTCAGAGTCTCAGCCTTGCACCCCCGGCCTCTCCTTCTCAGCAGCAAGATCCTTCCTGCCCAGTGGAGACTGAAGTCTCCTGTTCAGCCACAACTGTTAGGACTGCCACCTTCCTGTGACCCCGACAAGATCTGCATCTGGAAGTGGGTTTCCGGCCCCCTTGAAATGATACTTTCTCTAAATGGACCTATTTATTCTTTCTGTAATTTACATTTTTATCAGTGTATGTTCATAATCATAATAGCTATGTTCATATTGGGGAATTGGCACATATTAGCATATCTTCACCCCCTCCAGGTCCCCTTCTCCATCTCTAAAACACCTGCTTTTTGATTTTTTTTTTTTTTGTACAGGGCATAGGATTCAAGGCCTTTGAAATCCCTCTTTCATTTTGAGACAGGGTCTCACCAAGTTGCTGTGATATTTAACTTTCTCTGTTTGACTTATTTCACTTAATACTGAATGTGTTTATTCTAAGACAGCTGGAAAAATTCACCAGAAGCCCTAGGAGAACTGGGGCAGTTTGCACCATTTCCAGGGTCCCCAGCTGCCTGGGTAAGGTGACAAAGTAGGCCGACATCATCCCTGGGCCCTGTGAAGGCACTTACAGGTTGGCATTAGAGGAGGCAAGTGATGCCGAGAGATCAGAACCTGAGCAAATCTACTCCTTGTGATATTTTAGGTTAAATAAAATATATATGGGGTCAAATGTTTATCTGATTCCTCCGATTAAACAATAAAAGGAAAATAACACTGATAAAGAACTGAACTAGACCGCCCAAGTCAGAAACAGTATTAAATACTTACAGGAAACAGCTGCAATTTTAAGTTTCTAGAAGCTTTTGGCATTTTGTGGGTTTTCTTCTGTCTTTCTGTTTTCCTTCTGTCTTTTAAACTTACTCATTTTACTAGCCACACTAGTAAAAAGTGAGCATTCAACAATATACCACCATATTCGCAGAGGTAACATTCACACTAATTTTTCCAAGGGCTACAAAGTTTCGGTTACCGGCTAGAATTCGTTTTTCTCTCTCTCACCTTCCAAAAGGAGCAGCCTTTTTTACTCTCCCCCAAAGGGTGTATCTATCCTGTTTGCAAGATACTATCAGTAACACTAGTAATAGCATTTCCCCCATTCAGGTGTAGAAAGCTGTTCAGAGCTCCAAACGCCTGTCGGGCCAGTTTGAACACGTCTGACTTTCTCTTTAAAAGCGACCATGCACTTCACATAATAAATAATAAGACGCCAGCTCATCCAATCTTCAAAACAACCACTTCACAGATCAGGAGGCGAGGTGGGGAGAGGCGCGCACGACCGAGAGACCACGGTTAATGATTCACTCGCAGCCCGCAGGCAGCTCCTTTCCGCAGGGGATGCGCAGAAACTCAGAAACACACGCACACAGACTCACACTTACACACTTACACACACTCACTCTCCAGTCTCCTCTCCCCATCCCAGCGCGAGGCGGTGTCCGACGGATCGCTCGGCCATCCGGTGCCCAGAGGTGCGGCCGCCCCGGGCGCTGTCCAGCGGGCTCGACGCCTGCAGGCCGGCGGGGCCCGTCCGGAGCCCGGGCTCAGGGGCGGCGGGTGCTGGACACGACCGTCCCCGGCAACACCTGTTGTGGCCTCGCGATTCACGCGCATGAAGGCGCGCGGGGCGGCCCGGACGCCAGTCGCCGCGGGCCGCAGGTGCGCCCCGCCCGCCTCCCGACCACTCGCTGGTCTCGCGCCCCTGATACCCGCGCTCGTGCAGCTCAGAACTGGACCCGGACCTGGACGCGGACCGTGACCTGACCCGCGAAGGCGGCGCTAGGACCCGCCGCCGCGGCCCCGCCCGCTCCACCTGCGCCGCCCCTCCCCACCCCCACGCGGGGCGACACCGACTCCGTTACCTGCCACACCGTCTGTCAGCGATGTCCCAGCCTCAGTTCCAGCGTCCCGGGGGACCCAGCCTGGCCGCGCCGCCCTCGCCCTCGCTCTCGCCCAACCGCGCGCTCTCTGGTCCGCAGCACAGCCGCCGCCTGGCTCTGGACTCCAAGCTCGCGCGGCCCCGCCGGCTCGGGGCGCCGCTCCCGCCGCTTCTGATTGGTCGCACCGCCTCCGGAGTCGCTCGCTGATTGGGCACCCAGGAAAGAAGGTGGGGCCTGACGGGCTCTGAGGGAACCTGAGACCCGACCCTGGCGAGCCGAGGCCTGCACCGCTACCTGCCCGGGCCGCGCTCTGCCCCCGCCCTGATTCTCCTGCGACGACGCGGACCTTGGCAACAGGCGGAGCAGAAAGTGTCGCTTCGAGGAGAGTCGGAGTTGAGAGTTGGGGAGGATGGGGACTGGGGACCTCCAAGGGGGCGGCACCTTCGCGCCATCCTCTGGCCAGGCTCCTGACTTTGCTTTTGTACTTTTCACTCCACGATAGGCAGAGCGCTCGGGCCAAGAGCTTGTGAGCAGTAGGCGCCAAATAGCGTGGATTCTGGTTAGAGGCCACGCATCCTCCGACGTGGTCACCAAGGCGGAGCGATTTGCCCAGGGTCCCAGGCACTCAGCTATGCTACCTGGATAAAAAGGGCACCATGTGAGATCTTCATTTCCAAAGAACTTAATACCAAGCTAGAGAGATAAGGCTGCATAGTAATTGCTCAACGTTTCTACCCACTTGCAATTGATTATTTTTTCTTTTGAAACAACCTCACAGAGTTGCCTAGGCTAGGGCCGAATTTACCATTCTCCTGCCTCAGCCTCCCAGAGTGCTGGAATTACAAGTATGTGCCACCACACTGGCTATCTAAAAGTAAAAAAAATAAAAACAGATGCTATACTACTGGATGCCACTGGACTTCAGTCCTGTCACTTTTAAAACCACTCTCTCTATACTCCAAGATAGGTTGTAAAAGTAAATAATGCCACATTTGTATTCATTTTCTACAGGCATTTCTTCCATTCTGTTCTCCCATGCGGACCGACTCTCCAAGACTATCTCTTGAAGACTTTGTTCCTGTCCAAGGATGAGTTTAACGTCGTGCCCTTCAAAGACCCTGAGACAATGAGAGGAAATATGATCCGTCATCTCTGGTTCACTAGAGTTTAGATTTATAGTAATAGACAAACAACACGAGTTATTTCAGCCAAAGCACAAGGCTGGCCTCATAGTAACATCAGCCCAAGGATGAAAAGCAGAGGAAGATGGGTGACACCCAAGCATCCTAAAATCCTCTCGATGGCCGGATCCTCTGCTTCACCTAGAAAACTGTCTTACTTAGTTCTGCCCCTCAAATCCCATTTCTTCTTTGGTGACTTGTGCATAGAACTTGTCTTGAGTACATCCATTCTCCGTGAGGTCCTCGCTAACTCTGTTGGGCATGAAGCAACAGCATCCTTGAGACCTGTTTACTTGACTGTCTTTTCAATGAGAAGACTGGGCCTTATTTAGCAGTGTGTCCCCATGTCTGCCTCATTGTAGGTGTTCAATAAGCCCGAGCTGACAGCCTAACATTATGGATGAGCTGATGCGTAGCACTCAGAGACCAGAGCCACACTTCTCTCCTGGCATGCCGAGGGCAGTCTGCCAGGTCCCGGCTGGGTGGACATTCGGTGTAAGCCAGAGTTGTCATCCACTCTGAACCTCAAATAGGTAGTTTCAGGACAGCCAGCACTAACAGGAGGGGAAAAATGGGATTTCTTTTTCTTTTCTTTTTTTTTGAGACAGGGTCTTGCTTTGTAGTTCAGGCTGGCCCTGAGATCAGCCTCAAACTCACATCACAGCCATCCTCCTGCCTCTACCTCCTGAGTGCTGGGTTTACCACGCCCGGCATTGTGTTATGTGGTACTGATTGAAGCTGGGCGTGAGTCTCCACACCCAGTATCGTGTGTGGTTACTGGGGATCGAACCCGCGTCCTTATGCTTGCAAGACAGGTGTCAGAACCACTGAGCTAACTCCTTGGCCCGAGATTTATTTTTCAATGCGCTTGAGATGAGATGGTACAACTGACTTAGAAAATAGTTGGGCTTGGGCCGGGGAGTTAGCTCAGTGGTTCCGGCGCCTGTCTTGCAAGCGCAAGGGCCCGGGTTCGATTCCCCGGTAACCACATAACAATACTGGGTGTGGAGATTCAACCCAGCAGCAACCAGCACCACATACCACAGTGCCGGGCGTGGTGGCTCACGCCTGTAATCCCAGCACTCGGGAGGCAGAGGCAGGAGGATTGT
>PVIR01002501.1:0-55744 GCA_004026965.1 Petromus typicus | reverse complement strand
GACTGTACAAATGAAGCACGATACAGGATACAGTGGATGAATCTTCAAAATACTATGCAAAGGAAAAGAAACCAGGAACAACAGTCACATGACACAGGATTTCATTTCTACGAAATACCTAGAATTGGCGAATTCAGAAAGACAGAAAGCGCCTGTGTGGTTTTCAAGCATGGGGAGGAGAAATGGGGGAGGGGCTCCTGGACGAAGGTGAGGTGTCCTTTTGGAGGAATGGAAATGTTCTGTAGTTAGATAGGGGCTCTGATTATACAACTCTGTGGCTATACTAGAAAACCACTGACCTGTAAAAACAAAAGTAGCAAATATTCTGAAGGTGTAGAGACTGTTAATAAGGGATATGTTAGCTAAATCTTAAGGTGTAGGAGGGGACAGTGCACAGCGTGGAGGAACTTCGCAAAGTCCGGGGAAGCGGCTGAATGTGGTCCTGCCAGCCTTCACGCTCATCCTCAGCACCTTGGGGGTGGGTGGCTCCTTTGCCCTGTGAAGTCTGGTAGAGCACTTTATGGTGATGTAGAGGCCCTTTAGATGAGCTGAGCCATTTGTTACAGCAGCCACCAGGTGCTTGCACTCCTTAGACACTTGAAATGTGTTTAGTTGCAACATGCGACATTCAATTTTAAATTGTTTTGAAATTTGAAAAGCTACTTGTAGCTAATGGCTACCAATACCATAGTTTAACTTAAGCTAGTTTAAGGTTAGTACCATTGTAACTGCCAGTTTGGTTTGTTTGGGGTTTTTTGTTTGTTTGAGACAGGGTCTTGCTATATAGTTCAGGCTGGCCTTGAACTCCCAGAAATCATCCTGCCTCAGCCTTCCAGGAGTTGGAGTTACCACTATGCCTGGCTTCACTGGCAATTTGGAAAAAAGCAAAGAGACATAGGAGTGGGACAGTTTGTGTCTTTATGTCACACAGCTCTGTTCAAACCTTCCCCCATTAAAAGCTCTTCAGTAAGATCTCACTGCTTGGGCTGGGGATTTAGCCCAGGTGTTGAGGCGGGACCAACCTGAACTACAAAGTGAGACCCTGTCTCAAAAAAAAAAAAAAAAAAAAAAGAGAGAGAGAGAGAGAGAGAGAGAAAGAGATCTCATTGCTTTTGTTTACTTTTCTATCAACTCTTTTCTTTTCCAGTACTGACTGAAACTGAACCTAGAGTCTTCAGATTGAGCTACATCCCCAGCCTTTTCATTATTTATTTTGAGGCAGGTTCTTGTTAAGTTGCTAAATTTCCGAGGCTGGACTCGAACTTGTGAACCTCCTGCCTCAGCCTCCTAGCGTGTTAGAATTATAGGTGTGAATCGCCACGCCCAGCCTCTCTGAACTCTTAATCAGTGTCTGTCTATAACAGAGGTTTGGCTTTGTCTGTATGATAAAGCATTTCATTGCACCAATATGTATGACCTCGTCACTTTGCGGAACATGCTGGGAACAGGAAAGATGACAGACCTTGTCTGTCAGGTTCCCCCAAGGGTTGGCCCTGAGATCGAGAAAAAGGCGGAACAAAAGGAAGTCCAGAGGAAGACCCAGCTCCTTGCTCCTGCCCTCCAACACTGTCCTCCGGAATCGACGCTCTAAGTGGAAACTCTTGCTGTTCAGGGGCTGAAACCATATGAGAATCTTTACTTAGACTCTTCCATTCGAGCCCTGGAAGTTCCTCACTCTTCCAATACAATTTGTGGTTCATGCCGATCTTTCCCTTCTATGAAGTTTTAGTGAACTTGCAAACTTGCAACCGGCTCTGGAAACTGTAATGACCAAGTGCGTTCCCATAACGTGGCGACCCCACACCACGCTTTGTATGCTACATAAATATTTTTGGATTTATGGAGCTAGGAATGTGTGCACAATCTAGATGTTATGAGTAAGAAAAATGGAAGAAGAGGTTCCCTGAGCAGCTCCGAGCCTGGTGTGGGTACATAAGACAGACAGCACTGAGCAGGCTGGAAGATATCAAGGGCCTGGGAGTGTACACGGTGCATCGTGACTAGAATTCTTAAACACTGATAACAGTATTTTAAAAATCATTTAAAATCTAAAATCATTTGTCCTTGAAATCCCAATCAAATATTTCAAGAGACCTGTGATTAGTGATCAAAAGCAAAAAACAATACCATAGAGCTACCCCACCGTCTTTGGCCCTTGGCTTCTGTAATTCCGTTTGCATGAAGTTTCTCCTTTTTGATTCATCAAATCACAAGATTTCCCTCTCCCACCACCCCAGCAGCCAGGATGCACTATGTCACACTCTCGTCCCTCAAAATAAGATTTGATTCTCCTTTTAACTTCACAGTGTTTCCTGACCCCAGGGAGTATTCTTGGATGGAAAGGTGAGAAAGGGAAAGGATTTTAAACTTGTCCTTTACAGAGATAAATTGTAATTCACGGTGGACTGCGGCGCCCCCTCTCGGAGGATGAAGGGATTGACAGTAACGGAGTGGAAAGAGGCCCCACTGGACCTGAGGGGAAGCAAACAGCAAAGGAGCTTTCGGAGGTCGTTCCTCAGAAAGTCCTTCTGTCCCGATCTGTTCCCTACAGGCCGAGGAGAGGCCGTGGAATCGTGGCCCGGAGTGACCCTACGTTTCTGTGTGAATCCCAGTTCTGCATTTCGCAGTTGCTTAACCCTAGACCTAAACATCTCTGAGCCTATAAAATGAACTCACAATGATTCTCCTGCCTCAGCTTTCCAAATGCTAGGGGATAGGTGGGCACCAACCTAAAAGTACTATTATTGAGCCGGTTGTAAAGATGCATAGAGGCAGGAGGATCACCACTGGTTGGAGTCCAGCCTGAACTATACAGCAAGATCCTGTCTCAAAAAACCAAAATAAATACAAATATATAAGCAAAAGTGTCCTATAGGGAGAAGCTACATGCATGCTGACATTCATCCACTATGCACCGTGGCTGCCAGCTGCCTCCACTGGCTCCTCCAGAGCTGGGACTTGGCAAGCTCCCTCCCAAGCCTTCCCTCTCTGGCTGGTACAGAAACCCCACATTCACAGCTTCCACAGCCATTTCAAGAACCTACAACCTTTACTGTTTTCCTTTTCCTAAGGATGGAGCAACCACATGATGCAACAGGAAAAAGAACTCGGCCGGGGTTGGAGAGTGTGGATTGAGCCGTGGGCTTTCTGGGCCTCACGTCAGAGCCCCCAGGAAGGAAAGACCTTTGACGCGGGCAGGATGGGCCTGAGCTGGACCACACCAAGTGGGCCCACTGAGCAGGCTGTGTGGCAGAACTGGAAACGGTGACAGTCCCAAGTCGGGCGCTGTGCTTACTGAGTGCTGGAGACCAGGTGAAGGGCTCTGTCTGCCTTCCATCCACGAGGGTGGCGCACCCTGCTGAAGACAGCTCAGCTGTCCTTCCCCTCCCAGGCACTCTCACAGCCTGTGTCCTCATTCCCAGGCCCCCTGGGATCAGCTGCAGGACCTCCCAGTTCTGAAGAGCATCCGCTGTCTTGGGGATGTGGCTGTCCTGCCCTGTTCAGCTGGGGCCTTAGGCTCTGCATTTCCAGGTCTTCAGGCAATGCTACTGGTGCAGGGACCAGATGCAGACGTTAGACCGGGGTCTCTCCTTGGAGTCTTGGGGGCTCTCAGAATGCCGATGCTGGCCCTGGCCTCAAGTCTGACTTTCTTGGTTGGGGGCAGCTCTGGTGCGGCATTTCCAAAGCTCTGGGAGAATAAGCTTTGGGGCTGAGCCCTCGGGCAGTGGAGGGAGACAGTGTCTGCAGGCTCCTGAGGGCATCCTGCATGCTGCATTCCCCTTTCCTGGTTGCAGAGGCCTCTGCAGCTGGGCTTCACGGTTGCCCTTGAACGAGGCCTCTGGAAGCAAAGTGCCCTCCTGGAAGAGGCCTGAGCCGCCACCTGTTTCCTTGAAATAGTTTGCAGCTGTGCGGGGTGACCTCATCGCGAGGCTGCCTCGGGCCATGCAATGCTCCGGGAGGGAGGCCATCTCCCCGGGTCCATGCTCTCTCTGTGCTGGGGCAGAGGAGGGACAAGAGCCACCACTGAGGAGGAGTCTGCAGGCCAGGCTGGGCCAGTGCCACTCTGGAGTCCCGGGAAGGACCTGCCTCGCCCATGGGTCCCTGTGGCTTGAGTGCTGAGTGTCCCAGCTGTGGGCAAAGTGGATGGCGTCACCTTGGTGGTCCTCTGCTCACCTTCCCTGAACACTCGGGAACCTATGAAGTCACTAGGGTTCCCCCTTCCTTAAAGGGGGAGCCGGGCTCTTCCTCTTTGCCCTCCCAAAGGCAGCCACCCCTCCTGAAGTTTGGTCCATCCTCCCAAACTCCTTCTAGACATAAATATGACATATTCTATACATATACAATCCTGTTTAATAAACAAAAGTGCATCATGGGAATGATCACTATCTTCAATAGCTTTCCAAAGGAGTTACTTACACTGATCAATTATGTTCGTATCTCTCAAATGTATTTCAAAATCAGAATCTGTCTTTCTTTTATTGAGACAGAGTCATGCTATACGGTTCAGGCTGGTCTTGAATTCACTATAGCGCAAGCTGGCCTTGAAATGATCCTCCTGCCTCACCTTCCCAAGTGCTAGAATTATTGGCATGTGCCCAGCTCAGAATCTTTTCAGAACATTTTTTTAAACATAGGGATTGACACGTCTTAGCTGCAATTGACTGAGGGGCAGTTTCTCGGGGACCAGGACAGGAAGTCTTCCTTTTAGTGCTTTACCTGAGTGTCTCAGATGATTGTAGGGGTGAAACTGCTACACAGGCCTCATACACCGACCCACTATCTGTGTGTGTGTTTGTGTGCACACGTGTGTGTATGTGTATGTGTGTTGCTGGGGACGGAACCAGGGCCTTTCCTGTGTTAGGTAAGCACACTGCTACCGAGCCACACCCCAGCCTTGAATGTACTACCATTTATTAATTCCTCATGGTTCAACACTTCCGTTGTTCCCGGTTTTCTCACCACACTGTAAACATACACCCATAACGCAGGTGCTGTGAGTAGGACGGGCCTGGTGTGGGCCGCGCACTGGCCACACTGCGCTCCACCCGGCGCTGGGACCGGAGTGGTAGCCAGGGGAGTCAGGATAGCGCTGTCCAGTAGAAATATATGAGCCACATTTATCACCTGCCGTTTCTCCACCACGTTTTTCCCATAATATATTCAATCTGTTATTTATCTTAACTTGGTATCAGAAATATCATTTCAACACAAAATCAAAGGAGGTTTGTATGGGACAGTGGAGGACTTATGGGACAATCTAGGACTTACGGGAGGGTATTTGCAGGAGCAAGGAACAAACAGGTGCTTAAACCTACTGTTGTCCCTGCTCCCTGAGGCGTGTGCATTGCTTCCCGACCCTGTCTTCTCTCCAGCGCAGGGTTCGAGATCTAGTCCTTAGATGGGTCTTTTCTTCTAATGACCCTACACACCAGGGGGTGGGTTTGGCTTCAGTTTCAAAGAGTGAGCACTGAGGCCCCCTGGCGGAAACCAGGGCTACTGCAGGGGCTGGCAAATGCCTTGGGGCCTTTCCAGCTCGTTAACTGTACATATAAAATTATAGCCATTATTAAAACTGTCTTTGAAGTTAAAAAGGTACCGTCATCAGAGAAAGCTGAGAATCCCTGCTGTAGATTCTCACCTCACCCAGTCAGGACAGTCACGAACGGATGGATCTTCGCTGCGTCTGTTGTCACATTTTTTGTGCCTAGATACAGCTGTGTCCGGCCCCCGGTCTCCAGGGGTCTGGTTAGCGCGTCTGTCTGTCCAGCCTGAGAGAAAGACTTGGCCCCTCTTGAGGGGCCGGAAACGAGTACAATGGAGGATGAACCACTTTCACCAGCCTCAGCACCCTCCCCCGTGGCCTGCCTCCCTCAGCGCCCCTTCTGCGTTCTCCACCACCCTTAGCAGGAGGGGCTGCACCCTGCCCTCCACCCACAGAAGCAGCCTTAACCCCAGAGAGGAAGGGCCCCCAAGGGGTGTGCAGAGCTCCTCACTGGCTTCGAACATTCGTCAGTCGAGCGATGGCCTCTTCGTCTAAGGACAGCTTCCGGGGCGGGTGTGCAAACCCTCGTGTAACAACCTATCTGTGAGTGGGCTCAGCACCGTATTTCACTCTGGCTGTGGAGATGTTCTGGATAGGCCTGAGGTGACCAAACATGCTCGAAGGTGGTGGAGATGGATAGCGGAGATGGGAAGGTCTGCCCGGAGCTATCCAAGTCTCGACGTCCTGCGAGTCCTCTTGTAGGCCAAGGAGCGGACCCGAGGGAAGGCAGCTCTTCCTTGCCTCGCTCGGAACGTGTCACGTCATCGCCATCGTTTTAAGTATCTAAACGTCAACAGACCTCCCGCGGTTCTTCTTCCCATCCATGCTCTGCGCTGGCGCTAGTGACTTATCATATATATTATGTAAAATATAAAAGATATATAACATATATTATTAATTATATATTATATGTTATTAATATAATTATAATTTTTAAAAAAGAACTTGCAACATGCTTTTGGTGATTGTATTGTTTTCAGTTCTGGGATCTGAAGTCAGGACCTCTGCATCAACTACATCTCCAATCCTTTTTCATTTTTTATTGGGAGACACAGTCTCTTGCCAGGTTGTTAGTCGCCCAGGCTGGGATCATACTTGCTGTCTTCCTGCCTCGGCCATCAGTGCTGGGCTGACAGGGCCGTGCTAACGGGGCTGGCTACTTTGCATTTCCTTCTCCGCTGGTGGGCTTGATGGTCTTTCCTGTTCTAGAACTCTGGTGCATTTCTTTCCCTGCAAACTATGTATCCTGTTGCTTGCTTTTCCCATGAAGCTATTGATCCTTACTGAGTTCTGTGAGTTTCTGTGAGTTCTGTGAGTCTTCAGGAAATCAACCTCTGGCTGGAAAATGACCTGCCAGTGATTTATCAGACAGAATTTGCTTTTTTCCCCTTTGCTGGTATCTGCGATGCATACTTTTTGTTGTTGTATTAGCAAATGCCTCAACCTTTTTTCTTCACGGCTTCAGGACTTGGGTGAGGCCCCCATACCCTTTCTGTCACAGGCCAGGCTCTCCCTGGGAGCAGCTCTCTGCGTCCGGCTGTCTTTCCAGGGGTGTCTGCTGCTGCTGACCTTCCCCACCTCTCCTGCCCGAGTCCATCAGCTCCTCCAATGAGCAGATACCGTCTTCTCTGGGCTGATGCAGGAAGTGGCTCCGTGCGGAAGGCTGAGCAAGGCTGCCCAGGGCCCTGGAGGAGGGGGACACAGCTGGTGGGAGGGCAGCAGACGGGAGGGGGACGAGGTTTCTGGCCTCGGTGCAAGACAAGCCCTGACAGACAGAAACCGGCCATCGCTGCTCAAGGGTGAAGGAGACATCGGTGCTGCAGTCCTTGGCAAGGAAGGGCCTGAGATCACTTTTGAATGATGATGTCGCTGTCTGCACCCTTTACTTTGTCTTCTTCTGGAAGAATGTGAACTGTGATCCAGACAAACTGGGCGTGGAGTTTTCCTCACACACATATATTATGTATATAATATATATAATATGTAATATATGTTATATAAAATATATAAATATAAATAAAATATTGAATACATTTATTATATTACATACATTTATGAATAAAGTATATGAATACAGTTATTGTATTACATATATTGATATATGAATATAAATATAGAAATATATATAGTGACAAGGTTTCACTATGTAGTTGCCATGAGGTAGACAAGATGTCGGCCCTCGCCTGTCCTCCATACTCAGTGCTTCCAGTCAAAACAGAAGAGCAGGCGGGGAGCAGACAGGGGACGATGATGATACCAAACACAGGCTAAGTTACAGCGATTTGGCTGTAGCCAGCTGGAGTCAACTGGCCCGCGGATTTTATTTCTCCTCAGAAAAGACTTAGCAAAAGTTCTCCAAGCGGTTCCCTCCTCAAAATTTCTTACAGATGTAGCCCTTTGCTTCCCTCTAGTGGAATGTTTGGCAACTACAGCCACACCTTGTAGAGGGGCTGGTGCGTATTTGTACATTTTTAACACAACTGAAAGTTACGCACCCCCACACTATTCATAGAGTTTGGAGGATTTATACGAGAACCCAGTGCAGTTTACTGTTCACACCAGAAAGCAGCAGTTCCCGCCAGAGTGAGGAGGTCTGGGAGGAGAACGAGGCGGCTGGGTGTCCTCTCCACTCAAAACCCTGGGTTTGCCAGGCTCCCATTGTAGACTCCTGTGGAGGAAGCCCAGCTGGTCCCTGGCTGCAGCCCTTGCACGTTCCCGCGGTGGGGGCCGCAGGACAGTGTCTGCCTGGGAGGAGGCGGAGGAAGGCGGTGAGCTGAGGGATCCAGGCCTCGGGTGGCACCGCAGAGAGGAGGACAGAGGTTGTCTGTCTCTTCTGTTTCCGGTTCTCAGCTTTGCCTGCGTTTCCATTTGCAGAGGACTTTGTCACACTGTAGGCCGCGTCCAAGGCGGCGGCCCTTGCCCTGCTCAGCAGCGCCGCCCTTCCGGGGGGCAGGACCGAGGCTCCTCTTCCTTGTCTTCCTTTACACCTCTTGTCCTGCTCGCTTGGGAAACGAGGGGACCAGGTCGGGAGCTCGGGGAAATCTGGCTTGAAGACGCTGAGTCACAGAAGTGAAAACTCTTCAGGTGCATTTGCATTTGGGCGGGTTCTCTCGAGGGCCGACTCCGCCATCTCCTCTTCAGTGTCCTGTCTACTGGGAAGCGCGCCTGCTGCCTCACACGGTAACCACTGTAGTTTGTGGTGGGCACTGTGCCCCCCCCTGCTCACACTGGTGAGCAAGACAGGCTGGTGCCCACAGGGAAGGAGATAAGATAAGCAAATGCAGAGATCTGCGATAAGAAAGGCTGTGGCGGGGAGTGGCCGTGGGTTACAGCTGGGGCTGATGTCGCCCTACCGTGGGCAGGGCAGAGCCTGGGGGAGGGCGGTGTGAGCCCTGGGAACACGTGTGTGTAAAACCACACATGTACGCGCGCACAAGTACACACACAGGCTTCTCTGTGAGCCCCTGGGCCTCTTTCAACAGTTCAGCTGTGTAGGAAACAGCTGTGGGATCAACTTCTAAGTCTGGAGCAGTTACTTTAGAAAGTCCTGGAGAGTGAAAACAGGGACCCAACCTTGTTTTGTTTTTTGGAAACAGGGTCTCGCTTTGTGGTTCAGGCTGGCCCCTGAGCTCAGCCTCAAACTCACATCACAGCAATCCTCCTGCCTCTGCCTGCTGAGTGCTGGGATGACAGGCGTGAGCCACCATGCCCGGCACTGTGGTATGTGGTACTCGTTGCTGCTGGGCGTGAGTCTCCATGCCCAGTATGGTATGTGGTTACTCGGGATCGAACCCGGGTCCTTGCGCTTACAAGATAGGCGCCGGAACCACTGAGCTAAATCCCCGACCCCAACCCAACCTTGTTTTTGAAAAGCTCCTAGCGGCCAAATCTCTAGGTCTGGAGCTGTGGTCTGATGTCACCTCGTGTCCCCACGATCGTAGTACATGTGGCACAGAGAAGTCACCCATAACATGTCAGATGCTGACACTTTCTGTAGCTAATTTAGGGGAAGAGGACCCTTCGTGGCAGCAGCAGCTTGAACTCCCAGACTCCTCCCCTGCTTGCCTACTCTGCGATCCCTGGGGTGGAACCTGGCTCCCCAAACACCCACTCTGGACTCTGGGCTGGCCACAGGGAGCACTGAGCAGAGGACACAGTGGAAAAGGTTCGAGGTTTCCGAGGCTGGGTCCCAAGAAGCCTTTCAAACCAGTCCGTCCCAGCCTGGACCAGGTGGGGCAGAAGGAGCCCTTTAATAATAGTAATATGTCTCCTGGGATGGGATGTCTCATGGGTAATAGGTCTGATTTAGTTCTTCTGTGGTCAAAACTGGATTAAATTCATCCAGGTGTGGTGGCTTGTGTCTGTAATCCCAGCACTCAGGAAGCTGAGGCAGGAGGATCGCTGAGAGCTCAAGGCCAGCCTAAGTTAAAGGTAATAGATAGGGCCAGAGATTTAGCTCAGTGGTTCTGGCACCTACCTTGCAAGTGCACGGGCCCAGGTTTGATTCCCGGGTAGAGATTCATGCCTACCAGCAATGAGAACCACATACCACAGTACCAAGCCTGGTGGCTCACACCTGTAATCCCAGCAATTGGGAGGCAGAGGCAGGAGGATTGCAGTGAGTTCAAAGCAGAGCTCAGGGCCACTCTGAACTACAAAAGCGAGACCCTGTCTCAAAGCGATAGATAATTGAGGTTTCATCTGTTTAGAATTTCCTTCAATTTCCTTCCTCTTTACTTGGGGGGGCTCTGTTCACAGTTCTGGTGTAGACAGTTCCACTTACACTATGCCTTTGGGGGAAGAACAGCCATGTAGGAAAATACATCCACTTGCCCTTCATAAAGACGTTACCAGCAAAGAGCACTGTCCACAGTGTGTGGAAGAAAGTACTGTGCACGTGGTGGCTGGGAAAAGCACAACAGCTTTGTGCAAGCGTCTTCAGGGAAATAAAACCACGTCTCCGTTCCCTGCAGCCGCGCACTCACACACACAGGATTCATCTCCAGGCTTTCCGATCTCACTTGGTTCAGTTAATCAGATTTTCCCAAGAAAAGCACGCCGCGGGCCAGCCTAGGAGCGAAGGCAGGGTACTCAGGTGTGTCCACTCTGAAACTCACAGCTGTTCTTGCCTCTCAAAATAAACGTTTCCAAGAATAGCAGTTTCTGTTCACAGTTAAAACCGAGTCATGCAAAACGGATGGTGTCTTCATTTTCAAAGTCTTCGCTCGGGATTCTGAAGTCTCCTAAGGCGCTCGAGACACATGGAACTCTTTGATCCTGGGGGCCAAAGTCAGTGAGATCCTCTTGGACGGAAGAAACGGGGCGGAACTGCGGCAGATACATGAATGTTCCAGTCAGCGACCTGAGAGAACACGCTCTACTCTAGTTGCAGGAGAGAAAACCATGTAGAGTGTTTAGATGGAATTCAACACACAACTCAGCCAGGTCCTTTTAAAAAGAACTTAATCTAGAGAAAAGTCGTCTGACCTCTATGAAAACCATAGTCTTTTCCAAAATGGAATACTAACACTTTACTATCAGTCTGAAATTGCCATCAGACTCATAGTAAACTGTTAATTTTTCAGGATCCATTTACAAGCTTGTTCAGCTTGACGGTTTCTAAATAAAAGGGACACAACTATACAAGGTTCATGAACAACAGTGTTTCTTTTTGAGCTCATTTTGCTTTCAAGTATTTTGAATTCTAAAGTTAACTTTATTTTTGTGGTAATTATCCAAAAAGTAAAAAGTTTCTGCTTTTATCATAGTTTCTGTGATATTACTTCAAAATTTTGTTAAGTCTCATTATTTATTTATTTATTTTTGAGACAGGGTCTCACTTTGTGGTTCAGGCTGGCCCTGAGCTCAGCCTCAAACTCACATCACAGCAATCCTCCTGCCTCTGCCTCTCGAGTGCTGGGATTACAGGTGTGAGCCACCACGCCCGGCACTATGGTATGTGGGTACTGGTTGCTGCTGGGTGTGAGCCCAGTATGGTATGTGGTTTCTGGGGATCGAACCCGGATCCTTGCGCGTGCAAGACAGGCACCGGAACCACTGAGCTAAATCCCTAGCCCCCTCACAATGAAATTTAAACTGCTCTTGAACTCACTATGGACTCAAACTCATGGTGATCCTCCTGCCTCGGCCTCCCAAGTGTTCTCAACCCCTGGCTGCCTTTAAGTTTTTACTTACGTACAATTCAGATCTAGGCAGTGACTTAGTGAAAGCAAATTTCCAAACCCATAAAACCAATCTGAATTGGGACCACAAAGGAAGCTAAAGCAAAGAGGCTGTTGTCAGCCAGGTGGGTCCAGTGAGGACTGGGACTTCAACTTAACCTGTTACAAAGGCGCTGTGTCCCAAGCAGGCATCACTCCAACTCCAGCTGACCCATCAGCTGATGGCTCTGATGCTCCCTCAACCCCCCAAGGTTCTGTCAGTGTGGTCAGACCCACACCTCACGCTCCAGGAGCCTCACAAGTCTGCCGGCCCAGGACAGAACACTTGATTTCCTCTTGGAGCTGCTGCCAGGAAGCTGAGGGCCGGCCTCGAGGCCCACTTCTGGCTTTGTGCTACTGGGGTCTCAAGTGTGGGCCTCACACGAAGCCAGTGTCTCCGCACTGAGTGACGCCCCAACCCCAAACCTGCATTTAAGGGCTCTGGGCTTAATGTTTTCTTTGCCATTCCCCTGCAGACTGCGCGGTGCAGCACGGGTGTCTCTGCAGAGGGGGCACTGACACGCCGACGCCCAGAAGTAGGGCTGAGGGAGCTGTTCTCTATAGACAAAGGCTGCTCCCTACCACAGACTTAACATTCCTTAGCAAATTCATCTCCCGGAGCAGTATTTGACTTTCAGGAGTTCTGAATTTCAAGAGTTAAAAACAAAAGATGGATTTACATTGCTCCAAATGAGTGTTTTCCAGAAGTTTCTGAATTTCTTAAAACATTCCTAAAAAATTGGAGTCACTCAGGGTAAGAGGCGGGAGAAGCGGGAGGTGCGCGGTCGGGGTGCACTTCAGACAACACAGACGCCCAGAGGTGGATTCTTTATTTCACAAGGTTCAAGATACAGTACAAAACGGATCTGTACATCTCTCTATTAACAGGGTTTGTTTACACGGTTATATTACACTTCATCAGCCTGCATACTGCATTTCATTAAATACAAAATCAATTTACAAAAAGAATCTACCACGGTGTTCCTCTAGCAGCCTGTGGTCTTTTAAAACTTCCTCTCCCACATATTGATAGTGGTTACTCTGATCATATCAATGCTGTAGTGTTTGCCAGTGTGTCAATCCAAAGGGTAGAAACGGGACACGAGAGATGGTCCCTGTGTGTGAACAGGAACCCTTCCCATGTGTACAAAAAGCAGATTTTTACTTGTGTAAGTGCTCACTTTAGATACAAATCATTGCACTTGGGGTCATTTTACATTTTCTCCAAATATCAGCTGGACGCAGAAGCTGAGCTTCTCAATTATAGCACATTTAAAAGCCAGGCTGAGCCTCGGACGATGTCCCACTAAGACATCTTCTATTTTCACTCCTATTTGGGCATGACTGATGAGAACATGTGCATAAAAAGATTTTTTGTTCTGATTATTTCTTGCATATTTCTTAGTCACAATATTGTGTAATATAAGTTCACTTTAAAAAATCCTAGCTGTCCCTGGTACAATTATAGCCCTGTTCTTTCTGACAGGTAAAGGAGCCATTTACCTGAAGCATCTTGTCATGAAATGCGTATGTGAAATGTCAGTCCAAACCTCTGTTGAGGAAGTTTTTGCAGAGAGAGTGAGACATTAGTGCAAGGCGTGGTGGCATATGCCTGTAATCCCAGTGCTCTGGGAGGCTGAGGCAGGAGAATCTCAAGTTTGAGCCCCTACGGAAACCCTGTCTCAAAACAGACATCTGTACACATTACACACAGGAAGAACTGTGATTTTCACTTAGAAGCCTGCATGCTCACTTCCAAAACACTGGTTTGAAAACAAACAGAAGAAGCAGAAAGAAGGAAAAAGAAAACAAAAAAGCTGTATGTATGTGTGTGTGTGCGTTTCCTGGAGGCTTTTAATTTAGTCCATCATCAGATCATGACCAGATCGCTGGTGGAAGTTTCTAAGCTTTTTCAAAGAGTACAGAGACAGAAAGTCTGGTGGTAAAACTCTCAAGAATTACCCAAAGCGCAACAAGTCCTCCGGAATGTCAAGACTGATAGTTCATAATCTGACTGAAATGCCAAAGAGTCAACTTTGGGTAAAAACCACCTTTGATTTACTGTGCCACTGACTATGAACCAAAAGAAAAGCCTCACCTAGACAACAGAAACAAAGACTTCAAGGGCAAAAAGAAAAACCCAATCACAGGAGACTACCGCTGCCGCGTTGGTAAAATAAAATGGAAGTGAAGTGGGTGGTCTCAGGATTCAAGAACTAATGGCTCAGCCACAAAGTAAAGGGGAGAGATCAAAGGCTGGGAGGTGGCAGAGCATGGGCCACGAGGCTGTGAAGCATCCTCCACGGTGGGTCTATATCCTAATGCTAAAACTGACTCCTGGAGTTTGTTTAATGTCACTGACATTAACTAGCTTTATTATTGTCATTTTATGCAAATGGATGCCATTTGATTAGGTAAGTATTGTGCATTATTTTTAGGAGAAAACCAAACCCATTTCCTATTTGTTTAGTTACCACCATGTCTCAGGAACCGTAAGATAAAGGGAAGGAGCTATTTGGAGACAGTCTTTAAAACGAGCTGTAAGGGCTGCATGATGTTAAACATAGGATCTGAATTTTTGGAAGCCAAAGGCCCAGGGAAAAACAGGAGGTAGAAATAAGCTGAAGGAAGGGTATTTGCAGTGTTAACAATTCCAGTGGGGAAGGACTGGGCAGGGCACAAGGTCAAACCCACCCATCCGGCCGAGGCAGTGCGCAGGATGGGAGGATGGGAGGGTCTTCTCCGAGAGTGCAGAGATGGAAGCGAAGATCCATCCAGAAATGCGGTGCAAGGAGAAGGTAGGTGATGGCGGGGGGTTGGGGGGGATGATGGAACTTGGTTGTCACCTCTTAGAAGCATCTCACTGTTTTCTGAGGCAGGCCTGGGTGTGTTGCTGCAGACTGGTCTAAAGCAGCACTTGCTAAATGAAGGGTGGCTGCTCCTTCGGACACTTGCTTTGAAAGGGCGTAGCAGAAGCCCCTGGGAAGACGTCCCATCTCGAAATGTGGTGACCAAACAGCCTTCCTTTCTTCAAGGGCTGCCCAAGGCCACACCGCACCCTCGAGGGCAGATTTCCCGGCTCTCACAGGAACGGTCCTGTGACCACCACTTTGAATGCGGAAGTGAGTGTCTCGGAGGAAAGTTCGCCTACCACGCTTCCCACAATTCTCCAAACAATCAAAAAAGCACACAAGTTCACAGTAAAAGCCTTTATGTTCACTGTAGACTAATTAAACCTAATTTTTAGAAACAACCCTGACTTCAAAATCCATGGCCTGACCATTCTACAATTACTGCGCTCTGTGAGTGTCCTGGAGGCAGATGAGCGCCACAGACAATGTCCACAGATGGCTCGTTTCCTGAGGGGTCTCAGCTCGGTCCCACCATATGATGACACAAAGAAACCTGAATTCCGCTTATGTTTTCACTTACATTTCATCTGGGCGGTTGTGCGAAGCTCACAGGTTTTTTTTTGCGGTGTAATTTTCTGTCTAACCAGGCAGTTCTATGGTGCAGTGGCCCTGAATTCCCAACGTTCACAACAGCGGGCGTGTCGACTGTCATCTCCTGGAACACGAAGCCACTGGACACGAACACACAGCACAGTACAAACAGGCCTTGAGCTCCCCATCCGCCCTCAGGGCTCTGACTTCTCGGACATCATGGTGGTTACGTCTACTATCAATGGTATTTCCCGTCCGATGAGTGCAGGTGATCGGCTCTTGGTGCAGTAAGAAAGGCAAAGTCAAAATAAAACGTGGGAGCACGTGCTTCAACTTCTGTGCGAGTGTCCACGAGGCTGGGCCTCATCCAAAGTTCTGTAGTATTGCTTTTAACTCTGCCCGCTTAGCCCAGCCACTGGCTTCCAGATCTGTATACTCAAAATAAACAGGCAAAGGACACCGAGTAGGCGGGGTAGATTCACATCAGCAAAGAAATCTGCTCACAGGAGCCCACCTCCATTCCATTCCATTTCAGTGAAGGGAAGCTCCCAAGAGCCCTCTCTACAGAGCCTCTCAGACTTGGGAGGACAGAACTACGGTATGAGGTGTGAGAACCGCAGAGAATAAACCTCCCAACTTTCCCTTTGAAAGTAAAAAATATGCTGCATATGAGTACTTGCGTGTGGCCTGGGACGTTTCTCAGTTATTGAAGTTCCAAACACTTTGAAGATATCATTTTTTTTTTGGTTTTTACTTTCAATCTTTTAACATGTTTATAGGTAAACTTGCATCTAACTGGATTTTCTTTCTACATTAATTGGCTCTTAGTGGTGACGCACAAGCCCTTAGAGATGGCTGGTATGAGAACTTCAGCACATGAGAGAACCACCAAAATGACCCAGGAAAAAGAGAGCTGGATATAGCAGACATCACTCTTGAGTGTCTCACATGTTTTCAGACCAAAAAAAAAAACAAAAAAAAAAGAAAGCCACTGAGAGTTGTTATATCGTATGGCACCGAAACGAACATTCAGCTTAGCTTAGGTAAGAGTTGCTTATCCCTGAAATTAAAGGCATCAGATTCTAAGCAGCTGTAGGATTTCCGCTTCCTCGGGCCTCTTCCGGAGGTGGCCAGTAATCCAGTCTCAAGTCAAACGCAAGTCTGCAGCAAACAGGTTCTGGCCGGGCCTGTGGTTACTGGGGTGGCTGCTGCGCGGGGGCCTCCTGCTGGGGCGGGGCTGGCCGGGGCCCTGGGGGCCTGGGCACCGGCAGGTCCTGGTGCTGCCGCTGCCTGTAGGCGATGACTGTGCCCAAGAGCAGCGCGATGATGGTCATGAGGTAAAGGTCCCACTCGGGGCCCAGCAGCTGGTCCATGTCGAGCTGAGTGAACATGTCTCGAATCTGAACAGAAGTAATATAAAAATCAGTGCTTCAGGGTCAGGGTAGAGATGGTGCAATGGAAGTCACAGACCAGAGGCCAATATGGAACTTAAACTCCAACTGAAGCTCACAATACAGTGACTCACGAACAGAGTTATTATTTTATAGCAGCTGGTATACAAGATGTCTAACAGGCTTCTTTTCATCAGTAATATAAGGCACCTACTGCCAACCATTTTCACAGCAAATACCTGAATGGGATACCAGGGAGAAAGCTGGCATCGGGGACGCTGCTGTCTACCTGTGAGACACACGCAGCGGCTGAGGTGCGTCACTCTTCCCTCAAGGGACCCAGCACTGAGGAACTGAGTGCTGTGTGTCTGAGAGAACGAAGCCTTTTGTGAGGTTTTAACTAAAACCGGGTTACTGCAAATGTGAGCTTCACAGTGATGCTCCTTGCCTATGAGTTTCTGGTTGACCATCACTTTTGAGAAATGACCGACATGTTCTGTTAACCCCAAAACAGCAAATATGAGGTATTCCTTGAAAGAATATCATACTTGAGAAGGTCTTCATGACACATGGCTGTAAGTACAGGTGCTAAGTTTTCTGGAAATAAAACTGCAAACTACTGCACTCCCTCAGAAGGTCCCTGACATGGGGAATTTTGAGCTTTGCTGTACTCTTCGACTTTCTTACCGTGGGTACTTGTGACTCTCACACTTGTTTTTTAAATTGTCACAGGATTATTTTACTATCTTTTATTTGCCTATATTCAGTAGGTTGTGTACCGACCCCAACGTCAGATCCTGGGCCAGTGGTGGGGAACCTTTCAGAGACACGTGCCACAGTGCAGCCTGCTTATCACAAAGGATGGCTGCACATTTGGCTTTTAAACTAGAGGAACATGACTGCCTCACTTAGCAGAGGGGCAGTGTGCCCTGGCTCTGGCTGCCAGCAATTGCAGCAGCGGGCACAATGCATGCGCGGGCTGCGGGGAGCCCCGCCTCAGCTACCCAGCAAGCAGTCCCTCCCTCTCACCCCACGGACGCTGGGCAGAGGGACCATGTCTCGGGCTAAGGCTGTGGTGGTGAGCAACCTGTCCTGAAAGAAGTTATCAGAAGGCTGGAGTGTCATCCTTTCCTGGGCTCTGAACCAACTAAGTTAAATGGCCTTTGTTTTTTAACAAGGGTTCTGAACGATTCAGGGTGAGCTCCAGGCACTGTGAGGAAAGTGCACAATGGGTGGTTTTCAGCGCACCTACCTGTGCCTTTTATTAAATACAGCAGGTGATTTTGAGGAGAACAGGTAACCTATCTCCTATGTACATTCTATTGTTTGCTTATTTCAACAACTCAAGCTATTTTCAGGGAAGAAACCTCTAGTGGTGATTATAACGCATGCTTTATTATCAGAAAAACATGAAGTACCACAGCCTGGGAAATTTCTAGGTTCTTCTTGCTCTCTTCCTTTTCCTTTTGAAGGTGCTGGTTCAAGTAAACACCGGGCAGTCACCTGACTTAATGCTGACTGTGTTAACTTCTGTCCCCACCGTGATGTGTCTGTCTTGTTTTCCCTAAACCAGAAAACACCTGCACAAGCGGAAAGCACCTCCGCACTAGGAACGGCAGCGCTTCACAACACTGCCCCGGTCCTGCCTCAGTTTGGTGTCTACGCTTGGTCTCACCTGATGAGGTCTTCTGTTGCTCCAGGTGGGCAGAGGAAGGGACAAGGCCTGTCGCTCCCAGGCCCTCCTCCCTATGCCCCAGAAGCGTTAAGACACAAATTTCCAGGCCGAGACATAGCTATCATTTGTAAAACGTGAGGCGACACACGGGCCACTTACGTTTGTCTCTCTTATGTACTGTAGGAAGTACACGACGCCCAGTTTGCAAAGTGCCAGGAAGACCGGGACTTGTGCGTCTGGGCTGGCTTCTGCTGCCATGTCATAGAAGCGCTTTGCAAGATGAATGTCCTGTGAGACAAGTGACAGAACAGTTATTCCTTGTCAGTATAGCTCAGAATGCTTATTTAGTTCTGTATTAGGAGGATTTATTTTACCTTCCAAGGTCTCAAGATGAAAAATGAATTTTCCTCACCTAAAGTGAAAACTAAGTTTTCTGCTTTAATTATCTAACATTTTGATCAATTTAATAAAGAAAGAGAATGCCCCACTTACTTCCCTGAGCTGTGACCTCCCTGTACTGAGACTTTGTGTGCCGCGCAGACCTGCTGTGCACAGGCACCATGTCCTGCCAGCCTGGAGATTCCCGGTGGTGAGTGCCACGTTTTGAGTCATGTTTTCCAACTTAGATTCACTCAGGGTAAGAAACTCTGGTTTAGCTGAAATCTAAACCAGATTTGGTCCACCTAGACTTCTCAATGTTGAGGGCCTGCATGCTGCAGTCTGTCAACACACAGACTTTTCTCCAGTGGCGGCTCTCCACATGCAGGGACAGTGGCACGGCTCCCCTGCGGCCCTCCTGGGCATGGAGAGACCTCAGCGGTCACTATACAAGAGATACCCTGAAACCCTGGCTTGGAGATGGCAACCGACAACTGACTAGTTGAAAATCCAGGGCATCTTGTCTTAGACGTATTTCAATAAAGGAATAATCCCAGTCATTATTACTTTTGGCTCAGGGTGGAGTGTCGGGAATCAAGGCTGTGCTAGAACAAATCAGTAGTGGGAACTGTAACAGTTTTCATTTGCCAATCTCCCTGTTCCACTCCTGACCATGCAAAGAATACAAAACTTGTAGGAAAGAATACCATGAGACATCAGAAAGAAAAGAGTTAAAGACAACTTTTCCCTTCATGTTTAATATGGTTACTTTGAGCTGGTCCTTGGGTACGACATTAGTATAAAAGAATTTCAAGAGCACGGCATCTCTGATTTTAAACACAAAACAGCGCAGGGCTGGGGTGCAGCTCACGGTGCTGCGTGAGTTCAAGGCCTGAGGGTCCATCCTCCACACCACACGACCAGTGTTTCGACTGCTCTGTTTCAAGAGTCTGTGTTCCAACTGTGAGAACACAAACTGCAGATGCTTCAACAGGATGACTGAGACTTGGCAAATCTGTGTTTCCAATTGTTCTCACCTTCACTTAATACTGCATATTTTCTTTTTTTTTTTTTTTGAGACAGGGTCTCGCTTTGTGGTTCAGGCTGGCCCTGAGCTCAGCCTCAAACTCATCACAGCAATCCTCCTGCCTCTGCCTCCCCAGTGCTGGGATTATAGGTGTGAGCCACCACGCCCGGCACTGTGGTCTGTGGTACTGGTTGCTGCTGGGCGTCCATGCCCAGTACAGTATGTGGTTACCGGGGATCGAATCCGGGTCCTTGCGCTTGCAAGACAGGCACCGGAACCACTGAGCTAAATCCCCAGCCCAATACTGTATATTTTCTAGTTCTATTAGCTGGTGGAATGATTACTATGCAGCAGAAAGAGTATTTCTTTTAAAAATAGGAGAAAATAGGAAAGGTAATCATAATGTCTTTTGAAAGGTAATGGAATATGAAATTTGTACAGGAATATTCTCAAAAGCTGAACTCAGCTTTCTTTCCTCTATGCTCATCAAAAGAATACTATGCCGCTTTTTAGTCACAAAATTTATACAATTTACTGTACATTTTATTATACTGGAAATCAGATTATAAGAAGTACACATTAATTTTCTTATTTTATAACCCGCTATTAAAGCATGTCATCAGTTATATCCCTTAAGTATATCCTGTAAGTGCTATAACTTATATGTGATCGTATTAGTAATAAAACAAATAGTAAAATTTATTTGAATTAAAAAATTCAAATAAATTAAAAATGAAGTCAGCTTTCCTAACAAATGGTCTCTCTGGCTGATCGGCCCCTCTGAGGCTCTCCCCACATGGAGCCCAGGGCAGAGCTGGGGCTCCGTTCAGACCTCGGTGAAGCACACTCCACCCAGACAGGACGCTCCAGGCCCTGGCGGGCAGCTCGCCTCCTCCTGCACGTCTCTGGATCCTGAGTCTTTCCTGTCATCGTGAACGAGGCACTGAAAAGGTCCGTGGATGGTGCGCTTAAAAGTAAGTTTTTAATGAGAGATCTCTGATTTTGGGGATTTCTTGAAGTAGTTCAAAAAACTGAGTTTTGTGTTTCCACATCCATGCGTATGTGAGCACAGTTTCTGTCAGACATTGAGAGAACCACACAGCAAAACAGGTGCCAAGTCAGTGAACTGAACATAAACTTTGTACTATTTTACTGATTTAACAATGTATTGATAACTGGCCAACTGTGACTAGTCATATAGATTTTTCTTAACATTAATTTTTAATTTCTAAAGCACAAAAAGTAAAGCTCAAAGTAAATTTGTACAGCTGCTTCAGGAAGTATGAAAGTATGACAGAGTGCCCAGTTAAAGATCTAATCATTAAAAACACGTCAGGATGTAATTTTATATGGGGAAGCACTGCTTGAAAATATAAACTTTTTTTAATTTTCAGACATGGTCTCACTGTGTAGTTCAGGCTGATCTTGAACTCTCTATATAGCAGAGGAAGGCCTCATACTCATGTCAATCCTGTCTCAGCCTCACAAGTGCTGGCACTATAAGCATCTGTCACCAGGCCTGGCTAAAAATATAAACTTAAGGAGAAGAGTCAAAGATATATTTTTTAACTAACAAACTTGTTTGTGTATAAAAATCGATAAAAATAGACATCATTTGGCATTTAAATTCCAGTGAATATTTTAAGAGCAATTTAATAATTTTATTTAAATTTTTTTTGGGGGGGGCAAAGTCTCTCTTGGTAGCTCAGGCTGGCCTGAAACAGCCTCAAACTCAGCAATCCTCCTGCCTCTGGCTCCAAAGTGCTGGGATTATAGGTGTGAGCCACCAGGCCCAACATTGTGTTATGTGGTACTGATTGTTGGTGGGCATGAGTCACCAACAATCAAGGGAATGAAGGCTATGCTAGAACAAATCAATAGTGGGAATTGTAGCAGTTTTCACTTGCCAATCTCCCTGTTCCACTCCTGACCATGCAAAGAATATAAAACTTGTAGAAAAGAATACCATGAGACAGTATGCTTGTATGTGGTTACCTGGGAGTGAACCCAGGACCTTGTACATGCAAGGCAGGAGCCGGAACTACTGAGCTAAATTCCCAGCTCTAAAAAATGTTGTTTTTTTTTTTTTAGGTTTTTGGAGACAGGGTCTCGCTTTGTGATTCAGGCTGGTCCTGAGCTCAGCCTCAAACTCACATCACAATCCTCCTGCCTCTGCCTCCCGAATGCTGGGATTACAGGCGTGAGCCACCACGCCCGGCACTGTGGTATGTGGTACTGGTTGCTGCTGGGTGTGGGTCACCACACCCAGTATTGTTATGTGGTTACCAGGGAATCGAACCAGGGTCCTTGCGCTTGCGAGACAGGCGCCTGAACCACTGAGCTAACTCCCCGGCCCCTTAAAAAATGTTGTTTTTAATATGGCTGATACTCGGTATTTGAGGAATAACTGGTTGGCTGACTTAGACAGGGTTTTACTATGTATCCTAAGCTGGCCTAGAACTTGTGATCCTTCTGCCTCACCTTCCCAAGTGCTGAAATACAGGCATGTGCCACCTGGACTAGCTTAGCTAGAATATAGGTTTTTTCCTAATGCAGAAAAGTATTAAATGTCAACTAAAAAATGTGGAAGAAATATATAACTTGTAAAAAATTCTTTTGAGGTTTTGCAGGCAAAAACACAACATTATGGATCCAGAGAATGTTAAGACTTCAGTAGAAACGTTTAAGACTCAAAGACAAGTTCATCAGAAAATAAAAACAACAGAGAATCCAGATGAAGATGGAGAGGTTGTCTTGAACATGGAGCTGTCTGTCAGCAGATGTGCACTGCATTTCTGCTGAGTCCATCTTTAGCTGACCGACCTCCCCTCCCAGGTGGAGATGAGCACGTGCACATGCATGAGTGCATGTGTGTGTTGGTGGCCTGACCTGACACAGTTCTGCAGTGAGTACTCTCTGCACACCACCAGCATCTCCCCGTCACTACCCCAGGACTTGGACGTGAGGGGGCTGTGCTCACCTGCTTGATGCCCAGGCCCTTCTCGTGCATGTAGCCCAGGTTGAACATTGCCTGTGCGCTG
Source organism: Petromus typicus (assembly GCA_004026965.1). Lineage (NCBI taxonomy): Eukaryota > Metazoa > Chordata > Mammalia > Rodentia > Petromuridae > Petromus > Petromus typicus. The sequence goes on along the minus strand of PVIR01002501.1, from coordinate 33,026 downwards.
TGCTGCTGCTCCGAGGCAAGGCGGTAGTGGATGAACGCAGTCTCGTAGTCCACATCGGTGCCGAAGCCATAGAAATGGTAGTCGCCAAGCTTAATTCGAGCCACTGTATAGCCTTAAAAAGGTTAAATGTGAAACTACTGATCAATAAAGTGTCTAAAACAGACCAAACTCTAACTCCATTAACATGCTTACATTAAACAAAGAAGGTTAATTCATAGTCCAGAAACTTTATAATACAACCGTTGTCTAAGCCATCGGATCAGTGAAAATTTAAAATGGAAGTACACCTCTTTTGCAGAATGCACTGTAATAGTTAGGGAAAGTGGTATTATCTCTATTTTACTAAATACGCCTCTTAAATGACCACGATCTATTTTATCACATCATTCACACCTTAAAAAAAGAGTTCAGTTTGACCACAGCTTAGTCTTGCAGAAGGGACAGGCAGACACTGCTGTGTAGATTACGTGTTGTGTAGATTATGAGAAACATATGTTCAAAAGAAAAAGAGAAGGAAAAGGCTGGAGTTGGGTGCGGCTCCTATCTTGATGGTCTCCAGAAACTGAGTGCAGGAAGTTTCTGACTTCCTGAAGAGAGCAGACCCACTGGATGTGGGTGGCACCAACTAATAGGAGGGGAGAGTGGAGAAAAAAAGGAAGGCTACTGCTTCCTGCCTGTCTGCCATGGACTATTTCTCCTCTGCCAGGTCATGCTGCCCGGGAGCCACTGACTACAGACTCAAACCTCTACAAACTGTGAGCCAAATGAACTTTTAACTTGTGGGTAGAGTATTCTGTTTCAGCCATGACAAAGTAACTAAGAGTGCTTCGGGCTTTTAGACTGATAATCTGCTATGCACTCTATTTAAGTTTTGTTTTAAATATTACATTGGACTCAAATGCACCAAAGAACGAGCCACACATCCAGGAAAAAGGCAGTACAATGCAATGTAGAAACCTTGGTGCTAGAGTTATCATTTTAAGAATAAATGCTCATTGTGACCAAGGTAAGCAACAGTATCTTTCCTTAATTTTAAGGTGATGAATGACATGACAATGTTCATGGGAGATAAACATCAATGGAGAGGTCCCTGGGTCAAACTTTTATCCTAGCATGGTGTGGTGGCTCATGCCTGAAATCCTAACACTCAGGAAGCAGAGGCAGGAGAATTGCTGTGAGTTTGAGGCTACTCTGGGATACATAGTGAGTTCTAGGCCAGCCTGAACTACAAAGCAAGACTTGGTTTCAAAAACAAAAACAAAACCAACCACTCACCTTGAGAGGCGGCCCTGTTCCAATGTAGCAAAGCTCTGGGATAAGTTTCATTCTCACCAACAATGGTTGCTTCTCCTACAGGAAAAGACAGAAAGGCCCTATCAGGCATTCAAGGAGAAAGGAACTAGGATTTTGGCTTTACTTCAAACTTATGTGGATCCATGGCACATACAAAGTATTAAGCAAACAAGTACTGGAATAAAAGGCAGAGCTCAAAGGAGTCACCAGGTTTGGGATGATGCTACTTCCTGAACAGTGTTCTGTCTGTTGTACCAGTAAGGAGACTAACTGCTGATTACACTTTTAGGTATCCAATGTCAGAAAAACACTCTGTGTAGGGGCCGGGGAGTTAGCTCAGTGGTTCCGGCACCTGTCTTGCAAGCGCAAGGACCCGGGTTCGATTCCCCGGTAACCACATAACAATACTGGGTGTGGTGACTCACGCCCAGCAGCAACCAGTACCACATACCACAGTGCCGGGCGTGGTGGCTCACGCCTGTAATCCCAGCACTTGGGAGGCAGAGGCACGAGGATTGCTGTGATGTGAGTTTGAGGCTGAGCTCAGGGCCAGCCTGAACCACAAAGCGAGACTCTGTCTCAAATAAACCTTAAAAAAAAAAAAAAACAAAAAAACACTCTGTGTAAACAGTGGATTTTGTGAGCTGTTTAATGAGTGCAGTTACACATAGGAGACCCAGAAGGAAGCTTACTCTGATCCAGAATGAAGGCTGCATTGCTCTGGGCCACCTCGTAGCCCTGCTCCGCCAGCAGCAGGTACTGGATCACCGCGGCATTGTAGTCTCCGTCCTTGTAGCTGTTGTAGGCAGTCATCAGCCTCTCGGACCAGCGGCCTCGTTCACACACATTCTTAAACAGCTATGAGGAGAGGGGAAAAAATAAGATGGGCCAAAAACTAACTTTTGAACCATGGATCACAAGTGATTGTTAAGCTTGTTCTTTCAATCGCTAGAACCTGGTTTTCACTTACTTTTTAACAGTTCATGTTTATTATAATATAGCCAACAATTATATACTATGAATAAGGGCTAGGTACAACCCCAGTGATTTATGTACATGACAGATATTAATACAATTAATCCTCTAAGCAATTCACAAGCAGCCATTCCTTGAAGGCCTCATAACAGCCCCTATTTTACAAGTGAGAATACTAAAACATGGCGAGGTTCAGAAACTTGGCCAACTATTAATCAATGTCAGATCTGAGTGGGCTGAAGAGGAGAATGTCCAAGGAAGAGGTATTAGCATTGCCCTCTGGAACATTTACTAAACACTCCTCTTGTTTGATGCTGATTATGTATCAGGGACCATCTGAGATATGGCACAAGCACCCTCTGCTCTGACAAACACTGATTCTAACAGAGACAAATTAAACTAGAACGATACTGCACAGATCTCCAGGGTCCGGCCATGGAGAGAAAGTTAAGTTTTTTTGTACAGTAGAAGAATCACGCAAAGAAGCCGGTGTGACAGACCCGTCCTGCCCATGACTGGAGATGCACCCACCTCCACTGCAGTGTGGCAGGAGCGCATCACGCCTGTGCCACTGGCGTGCATCTGTGCCAGGTTGTAGAAAGCCAGGATGTGGCCGCCTTGAGAAGCCAGATTAAAATACTTCAAGGCCTGCTTGTAATCTCTCTTGACTCCGATGCCATCTGTAAGGGAAAAGAGCCACATAAAGGCTCTGTCAGTGCCTTACACAAACATGTGGTTAAGTGTCAGAGCAGACTTCCCTCGGAGGAACAAAACTCTTAGGAAAGGCAGAATTCCTGGTAAATAAGTGAACCTGATTTAAAAAGATCAATATATTAATACTTATTAAAAAATAATTTACAGTAGAAAGATGCACAAATAAGCATCTTGAGATGCTTAAGAGCATGCTTGAGAATGAGAACATTAGAGCCACAACAGGACATCCCCCTTTCTATGTCATAGCGCCACCTAGTGGAAAGCAGGTCAGCTTATATCTTCTTGTGATACCTCAATACTTTATGTATAGTGTAGCATTTCTTCCAAACGGCACATATCAATGGAATAAAATACTTTCTCTTCAAACTCTTGATTCCTTGAGCTTTTCTATGTAACATATCTGGATTTCATGCAAAAACTGCAACCTCTGGCATAAGCAGGTTAATTCTGATGTTACTCACTATAGTACATAGACCCAAGCTGTAGTTGTCCATCTACCCAGCCTTGTTCAGCAGCTTTCTGGAAATATTTCAGTGCCAGGTCATAATTCTATAGAAAAAGACAAAGAATGATGAAAAGCTTAAAAGCCTGCCATACTTGTAAGTTAGAACATTCTTATAGTAAAAACAATGAATGAAATAAAATATTTTTAAAGAATTACTAAAAGGATCTTTTTTTTCCTTTTTTTTTTTTTTTGAGACAGTGTCTTGCTTTATAGTTTAGGCTGGCCCTGAGCTCAGCCTTGAATAGACAGTAATCCTCCTGCCTCTGCCTCCAAAGTGCTGGGATTACAGGCGTGAGCCACCATACCCAGCGCTGTGGTATGTGGTACTGACTGCTGGTGGGTGTGAGTCTCCATGCCTGGTATATTGTTGTATTGTATGTGCTTACCAGGGATTGAATTCGGGCCCTTGCACTCGCAAGACAGGCCCCAGAACCACTGAGCTAAATCCCTGGTTCCCGAGCATAATTTTTCTAGTAGTGGAAACATTTTCTTCCCTTACTTGTCCCTTCTCTGTGTCCCTTCCCAGACATGCTATGACCACACTGCAAAGGCATCCACAGGAAAGTGACAGAGAAAAGTGAGGCCACCACACTGCTGTGTGTGAGGGACGAACCAGAGATCATATTCTTATTACTTTCGGGCCCAAACTAAAAGAACACACCGTGTGAGGGATCACACAGAGGAATGAGAAGCTGCAGCCGATGGAAGCCAAGAGCGTGTGCCGGAGGCCCAGGGGAAAGACAGCTCAAGGAAGTGGGAGCAAAGTGTCAGCTGGCTGGTGCTCAGGAGGTGGGCGGTGAGCAGCTGGGGATGGCAGTGGCTCAGGGAGGAGCACTGTGTGGGGAAATGTGGATTTGTGTTGTGGGCTGGAGGGAAGAGAGGCGGAGTCAGAAAGGGCAAAGGGCCCAATGGAGAGCTCCCCTCCTGAGCAGGAGACTAAGCGTTTGCAAGCTTGACTTAAGCTGTAGGCAAGGGAGGTATTTATGGTTTAGAGAAGTGGGAAGAATGAGGGCAAAGAGCAGAGAAAAAATGAACAGCTCCACACACTTCAGAAGGAGCTGAGTTGTAGCCACTTCCTGAGAAAGCAAAAAGGAGTGCAGGTGTGATGCTGCGGGGAGCCAGATGCAGAGACGGGAGGAAATCGCTCAGCCTCAGTCCCCAGGGAGTGACCGTCCTGGGCTGACTGGACACCAGCGGGGCACCTCCCCCACCTCGGCGGCTGACCGGTGCTCGGGGGAGTGTGAGGCCCAACACTTACCACCTGAACTCCTCTCCCGTACAGGTAGGCCATTCCAAGCCCGCTCTGTCCAACCGGGTTGCCCTGAAATCCACAGAAATTAGACAAAAGTGAAAGAACTCATTAAAAAGTAGGCAAGAATAAATGACTACAGGAGTACATTCAAAACTTGTCTTAATAGTTTTCAACTCAAAACTACTTCCTTCCTATCAGGTGAAGCATGATACTAATTTTCAGACATTGGGGGGCTGTCAGTAATCTGGTTATGAACAGTAAGCAGTAATTCATTCAGAATTAAATTTTAGGGACTTGCTTTATGATTACATATTCTGTGAACTTATGATGTACAACGTGAATAACACATTTCATTAAGATTAAACGGTGTCTGCTGACTCGATTTCCTGGTATCTTCCCTCTCAGTCTCGAGGCAGAGTCAATAGTCACATAATGACTGCAAAACCACTACTGGGTGGAGAGATTCACGTGAGGTCCGCGGAATGTCACAGAGCATGGGCACTCAGATAATAAAGGTGTTCTGAGGTTCAAAAGAGAGAAATCTAGACTATACCAAAGTGGACCTAATAGAAAACATGTCAACAAACGGGCACTCAGGTGACTCCCCTCCTCTGTGGAGCACTCAGGTGACATCTGGAGACTGGGACATGTGCTTGGGAGAAGAGAACACTCTGGAGGGATGGTGTCATTCCACACACGCAGTCTCTCTCTGGGCCAAAGCAAGCCCCAGTTATGTACTAAGATTGTCAAAAATCCAATTATGTAAGCTTCCCACTTCAAGCTGCCATCCGAATAAGGCAGGTTATATAGCTCCCAATTCTACTAAGATCAGCATTTCCTTCATTAGTAAACTTCTCAAAGAAATTTAAACTGTTAAAATTCAACAGTTTAGTTCCTAAAAAAATATTTTTCCTGTTTACTGGGAAGACTGTCCAATCACTATTTTGACATGGATCATATTTACATATGCACCTCCAATTACTTATGGCAGGCCTTGGTTATGTTTAATCTTTCAACCTCACACCTTATTTACTATGTACAAGCAATACATGGAGCTGAGAGAACTTACCATGTCGGCAGCCTTTTTAAAGTAGTGGAGCGCTGTCTCATTACTCTGCGGTACGATGTCACTCCCTTCTGAATACATCTAGAAAACAGACCCCTGTTTTGTTCAGAGCAGTAACACTCTCTCCAATCACATTTTATAAAGTCTCAACTCAGATGGATTTTTATAAAGTCTGATAAAATCTCTCCAAAGTTTTAACACCCTCCAGAGTATTTTAGAAAAGCAAAAATATACTTCTTGTCACATCAAATTTACGATATATGAATAAATATGTATGTATAAAATCAGCCTATAGATCCGTCTCAAAAGAGGACAGTTTTATCCCAAAGACACATCTGTCTCAGTCTATTCCAGGGCAGTCCAACAGCTGATAATTTGCTTGGGGTCAGGCACGTGGCTAGAGTGGGGACAAGGACACCATCGCCAGAATACCCTCTCCTCCCCCTCCTCCGCTCCTCCCAGGGGAAGGGAAATAGTAGGTCATACATTTAGGACAAAAATATTTAAAGCTTACTACTTGAAAAGGTCTAAAATATTAAACAAGTAGAGTATCAGGTATGGAACATGACAAGGGACCGAGAGAAAGGAAAACAGAATGGCCAGTGCAGTTAAGTATCTACGTGCATGTCCAAGAAATAACAAAGGTGTGTTCTTAGATAGGGTTAGTTAGTAACTTGGAGCAAGGGGAAAAAAAAGGTTTTAAAAGACTTAACAGATGGGGCTGGGATTTATTAGCTCAGTGGTTCTGGCGTCTGCCATGAAAATGCAAGGCACCTAATTTGATCCCCAGTAACCAGATACAACAATGCTGCCAGGCATGGTGCTGACACCCATCAGCAATCAGTACGACACACCAGTGCCAGGCATGATGGCTCATGCCTGTAATCCCAGCTCTCGAGAGGCAGAAGCAGGAGGACTGCTGAGAGTTTGAGGCTGACCTGGGCTACTTAGTGGACTCAGGGTCAGCCTGAACTACAAAAGCGAGACCCTGTTTCATACAAAATAAAACAAAACATAAAACTTAACAGAAACAGATGGGAGAATACCAGCTTCCAGGCTGGAATGCTGGCATGTTTGCATGTAGTTATCAGGCCTCAGTTAATGAGCTGTAACCACACGACAAATACCATGAGTCTTTCCTCTCTGAAAAACCCTCTGAGATAGTTTGTCTAATGTTTTTACTTTAGGATTTGGTTATACATGAAAGTAATGATTAGTTTATACTGCATTTGTTTTCAAAATACTGAAAAGATTTTGAGATTCATCTATGGAATCTATTAAGTCTTTGGATGTATATGTTTCCAAAAGAACTGCAAAGAGAGGCAGATATTTAAACCATCCTATGTAAACAATTCAAAGTTCTATAGATATATTTCACAGAACTCTATCTCCATTTAGCATGAAAGGAAACACATAAGTATGGCAATCTTAGCAAAAACTATTAATTCTTCATTACTGTATAAAATACACAAACAGCAGGAGCTCTGACACTGGTCACTTCAACAGAGGATAAACATATGAATGGACAAATATTGTCATTTTTAAAGCTGCCTAACAAAATGCCTCAGAATAGCACTGATCTCAAGACAAGATACAACAACCTTGTCCTGGAAATTTTAATTCCTGTTTATTTTGGTACACTGGAGCTCCTGAATGTGACAGGTGGTTATTTCGCAAACACTGTTTATTACTGCGTGACACATTCCCTGGATACACATTACCTTTCCTAGGAAGGCCATCGCATGGGAATTGCCAGCATTAGCTGCTAAGTTGAAGTAGTCAAATGCTCTCTGTGAGAAAAGAATTTATGAAAATCATTAGTTTTTAAAAGAACTCATTTTAGCTGAATTACTTATTATTAATTAATAATAAATTGAGCTTATCGGTACCTTTTAGGAATACAGTATGATCACATTCCTTATCGAGAATTTGTATCTGTACGTGATATTTTCCCCCATTCCTCTGCCCTTCCTTTATCTCTCCAATCCCTATAAACATAAGCTTTGTTTGTTTTACCATCAAATTTTTTCCTTCCCTTCTTTGCTTTTTCCTTGCCTTATTCCCCTTTCCCTTTGAGCATTTTCCTCCCATTTCACAAAACCTACCATACATTCTGGACCTCATTTACACCTTCAGTTTCTCAAACTAGAGAAACAATATGGTATTTACACATCTGTGTCCTATTTTCACTTATGAGTATGGCCTCAAGGTGCATCTATTTAGCTATAAATGTCTCTAATTTATCATTCTTTATGGATAGCATATATGCAACATATGTGCACCCATGTTTATAGCAGCACAGTCTGTAATAGTTATATCAGGGAAACAGCACAAATGCCCATCACTGGAAACTGGATAAAGATATGTTTTTTTTTTTTTTGGACCGGGGAGTTAGCTCAGTGGTTCCGGCACCTGTCTTGCAGTCTTGCAAGCGCAAGGACCCGGGCTCGATTCCCTGGTAACCACATAACAATACTGGGTGTGGAGACTCACGCCCAGCAGCAACCAGGACCACATACCACAGTGCCGGGCGTGGTGGCTCACGCCTGTAATCCCAGCACTCGGGAGGCAGAGGCAGGAGGATTGTGATGTGAGTTTGAGGCTGAGCTCAGGGCCAGCCTGAACCACAAAGCGAGACCCTGTCTCAAAAAACCTTAAAAAAAATAAAATAAAATAAAAAAAAATAAAAAAAAGATATGTTTTTTTTTTTTCCATAAAATAGCTGACATACTTATTTCAGAAACACTAACCAAAGTTTATTATATTATATGGCTTTATAAATAAACAATATCCACTTATACTTAAAGACAGAAATCTGTAAATCTAGAAGCTTGATTTCATCCACTAGCTACATCAAGCTGCCATCTATCTTTATATCATTTCATAGTTCAAGTGCTCCCTAAACTTATGCCAAGAAGACTTGTGTTATTTACAGGCAGCGTGAGCAAGATTCATGCTGCTTAAAAGACATCACACAGCAGCTCAGCTTCTTCTGACTACCTTACTACGGGCTGCCTGAGAGAGGGGAAAAACTAAGAAGTCTTTACAAGCCACGGCACGTATTTTCACAGTTCTCTAAAGAAATACAATTTACATTTGTGTTGTTTAAAAACAAAGTTTGGATTTTACTTAAAACTGACGTAACTCTTGTGAGCACAAGGGCCAGAGTTCAACTCCTGGTACTAGAAAAAAAAAAAAAAAAGATCACAAAACTGAACAAACTAGCATTAGCAGGAATTTTTATCTTTACCCTCAACTGCGCTGCCCCTGTGTGAAGGGCCTTGTACCATCCAGTACTCTTTCCCCTTGTTGCAGACCTCCCCTTCTCTATACCCTTTCTCATTCAAATGGATTCTGGTAATCTGCTACTGAAAAACACAAGTAGAGCACCCAAGCTGCATCCTTCCCTTGGCCTTCCAATTCTTCCCCAATGAGGACTGTCTCCTGTTCGCTACTTTCCTTTGCAGACAATTTGCTCAAATGGATTGTCCACTCGCACTTCCGTGAGCCCTGTCCTCAGTCCTAATCCACACTGCTTCAGCAAGCTGATCACACCACCCATGGCTCTCACAGCGCCAGGAAGACTTGTCTCTCACCTCTGTCCACATCTCCATGGCACCTGGCAAAGGCCATCACACACTCCTTCTCTTATGGTTCCTTCCTTTATACTACTTGTGTCATGTCAGCCTCCTCTGCTAATTCTTAGTCTTACTTTCTTCAGGGTTCTGCAGTTCATCACGTTGCATTCTGTACATGATCTTACCTCCACTTCAAGGCTTCATATTCTACTGATATGTCGGTAATCTTGAAATTCAACTACCTCAGAACGCTGGAAGCTTGGCAGATCTCTGAGAACTCTCCTGGAACTCAACTTGCTTCTCCTCCAGTTTCTGTGTGGCTGGGCCATGTGCTGCCCATGGGCTGCTCAGGGGACCTGCCACCTTCACTCACACTCATGCCTCACTGCTCTTGGTGACCACCAAACACATCTTGAATCTACCCAGTGTCTTAAATCATCATGGTTCTAGGGCATTTTCTCTCATGTGCCCCGCCCCAGAAGCACGGGGTGTCCCAGGGCAAGGCGCAAAGCCAGGGGCGGGGATTACCTGGTGGTTCTGCTCAACTCCACGCCCTCCGTGCAGGTGCAACTGCCCCAGACCAACCTGAAAATTAACACACATCAGGCAAGAGCAAGTGGTGGCTCCTCTCGGTGATTAACGTCAGAGAAGCAAGAAACCATGACTCAAAAAATTACACATTTCGTCTTAAGTCTTGAAGATACTACTTTGATCACCCAAAGAGTTTTAAGAACTAAAAAGTTGTCCTTCAAATTACAAAGTATTCTTAAGAAACGGGAAGTGATCGGCTCCTAGGGACTCACATCACCTGGGTCCCATCTCACGAGCCCAAATGGACTCTTTGAACATGTCAGGCTCCTGGTAGTGCTTTTAATACTTCTCAGGTGGCCCTGATAAGTACCTAATGATTTCAGAGCCATGAAAATGTCCCTTAAATGAGTGAATGCTCTCCCTCCCCCGGTTCAAGTAGACGACACAATAAGAAATTCCCCGAGACGCCTGAGCACATACTTGTGCTTGCACATCGCCCTTCTCGGCCAGGAACTGGTAATACTGAATCAGATCTTCTTCCAGCATGCCGCTGTTCATCCCCGGGTTCTCTACTTCGTCAGGGAGTCGTATTCTCTGTACCACTGAGCCGCCCGTCAGCGAGATGTCACTGGCAACTGTGCGGGAGTTAAAGGGGACCCAGAGGAAGTCACAGGAGCTTCTCCCCGAGAAGTGCAACTCCAGCTGCCCAAGGCCCAGACATGAGACTTCCATGGACTATGGATTATAAAGTGGTGGGCTATTAGAACATTAGACTTTTTTCCACAAAATATTTAAGTGGCACATAAAGAGAAATTTTAATACACTTCTTAATTAAAGATGTCTATTTAAGAAAGTGAGTCATACTGCTAATACTACAACAAAACAGATGTATTTAAAATTAATTCTATTTTTTTCCCCTTGGGAAGTTGAAAGGGAAAAGAATAGCTACCATGGTTGGCAACGAGTCGATAGTGGGTCAGGGCGGATTCACAGCTCTGTAGGACGCCGATGCCAGCCCAATAGCGGTACCCCTGGAAGACACCTTTGGTAAGAAGAGGGAACTTTCACAGGCCAGAGGCATTAGTCATGGGACAGAATCAAGCTAGCTATAGTCAGAGAGGGATTTTACATCCTTTGATCCAAGTACACGAACACCTCATCGATCCTGAGTTGGGCTCTGAGGTAATTTTATGTAGCAACTACAACAGATTATAGCTAAGAACTAGAAAATAATGTTTCCACAGCAATCAAAATGAGCCAGAACTTTATGCATTAAGTGTATGCATTTTACTCGAGGAAAACTGCTGAGACTTGTGCTTAGAGCTGATTTTAACCGTATTTTACACATAATCATTTTTTTTGGTTGTTTGCTTTTTGAGACAAGGTATCACTCTGTAACCCAGGCTGCCCTCAAACTCAGTGTTCCTTCTGCCTCAGCCTCCTGAATGCTGGGATTACCGGCATGTGCCAACATGCGTGGTTAGACACAATCTTAATACAAATTCATTAATCTTCTAAGCTAACAAATAAGTAACACAGGAAAAATGAAACTATTAGAAGCAGGCACACTGACACTGGCAATAATGACTTTGGAATTAAGTGGGAAGAGAGAGTGGGAGAGGGGAAAAATGATGATGATGTGATATGTATGTGTACCAATTTCCTGAGATGAATATAATTACTACATATGGCAAATATAACAATAAAAAATTTAAAAAGAATAAGTGTGAGGATTATTTGTCAAGAAGTACAGAAAACAGTAGAACTCTTTGGAATCCCTCTGTACAAACGATTTTGTAGGTTGTAATAATATTTAGGGCATTACTGTATGGTATCATGCATAATATTAAATGCTCCAAATCTGGAGTCATTACTTAAGATGAGTGAATATAATGTGAAAGAGGGTCGCACAAAAATATTTAATATTCAGTATTGAATGGGATCATAGTATACGCATACAATGCACCAATAAAATTAATTTTTAAAAAGAAATAAAAGCAATCAGAGAAAAAAACATTTAATATGCATTTGTCCTATAAAAATAAAAATTTTGTATTTCTTGAAATAGAAATTCCTTCAGTAGAAAGGAAGTTTTCAATTACTGTCTGAGGAATACATGTTACTATAAACAAACAGATGGAAACAACATCAAAATTAGTGATGGGCATTTCAGAAAGTTAGTGTTGACACTTTGGTTCTCTGCATGTTTCAACTTCTTCAATGGTGCAGGCTCTAACAGGGCCATTTTCATGGTCCTTAGCATGCCTTACAGCCTTTTACGCCACTCATTTCCGGCCAGCTCGTGAACTGCTGCGAGTTCTACACTTAAGGGACAGTAATCTGCTTGCATTTTCTGGTAAACGCCTCATTCCCTTTTGATGCGGATGATCTGCAGTCATTGCTCCGTGCCCAGTGTGCCTGTCTGCTCCCTCCATTTATTTACTACTATTTATCTCTTTAAAAAACCCCTTTGCTATTGCTTCCCTCAGCAGCTTCTTCTTATAGCTGTTCTGTCAATCCCAGTGCTGTCCAACATTCTTACAAATTCTGTAACCTTTTGAACAGGACTGTCACGGTCTCCCATCTCTCCCTTTCTTGCGGACAGTGGGTAGTATACGTTATTCCTCTTTGGAATCCCAATGATAAACATTCAAGTCAATACTTTGGAATACATATAAGTAAAGCGATCCAAGGTCTATTGAGGTAGGCAGAAAACTGGGTTTTTCTTTTTAAAGTCTCACATCCCTGCTCCGTCTCCTCTTACACGACTAGTGCACTTACATTCACTTGAAACAGTATTACACATCAGAAGTCATGTGACCAACCCGAAGTTAGTTTATAAAGCAGAAGGCAGATTGTTTCAGCAGAAAAACAATTTGGTGCAAAGATTCTATATTTACCACTAAGCTATTTAAGTGACCGATCCTATCAGATAACAGACACTTAAATGGCCTTTACAGGACACAGTTTTTGTACACTAAATCTTCCATCAGTTTAAGTGTAAAATCTATGACATTCCTAAAAAATACTTGATCTTAAGCACACCTCAGTCAAGAACACTGGAAACATTATAGCCAGTGTCAATCACATATTTTTCTGTTACTAAAAATAACTGGTCTTTTACTTAGGTCATACTTACCAAAACCATGTGGGCTATTAGATTACCTCCAAGAGCTCCAAAAGTGTAATATACAAGAGCCTACAAAAGAATAAAAGATGCTTAATTGAAAACAAGGATCTTATTCAATTCAAACTGTAACACACAATAAAGTGTTAACAGTCTTACCTTTGCCTGACTTGAATTAACACCAAGTCCAGAGGCATAGAGAAAGCCGAGAGCCTGAAACACAACGGTACAGGTAAGAATTCTTCCTCTGGCAAAAATTTACCCAAGACAGACACGGTTTTATGCACTATGAAAATGTAAAACCCTTTAAATACTAAAAGATTTGAATGCAAGTATCTAGAACTTGAAATTAAAGAGCCTCAGAAATGCATTCTGGGTTTTACAAATTACACAACTATACATAATCTTAAACAAATTAAAAATTTAATTAAAGATTAAAGATAATCTAGGGAAATACGGAAACAGAAAACAGAAAAACAAAGCCAAACATACTTAAACATTTCTATTTCATCTTTATGAGTTGCCACTATGGAAACAAGACAACTCTCCCATTGAGATACCAACAAACTTTTCCACCTATGCAGAGCGGAATACACTCTAGAAAAGAACAAGAGGCTGTCAGGACAAACTAGGAATCAAGGAACAGCAAGGGGTCACGGGAGAAATGGTGCGTTGCAATGTCAGAGCATGTACTGCTTTATAAAACCTGACTGAACAAACAACGCCCCGCTGAGGTTCTCCACGAAGGCTGCAGATGCAGATGAAGCAGGGAAAGCTTGTGCTCATCAGACTCCACAAGCTCCCTGAACTTTCCAGGCCTCAGGGGTGAGGTACGGGGCCGCGTGCCCGCAGTGTTACAAGGGACTGATGTATGCTGCTTTCAGGCCTGGTCTTTACAAACATCTCTGAGATTCCTATAGCTCTCTCTTCCCTTCATGATGGCCTGGAAGCCTATGTTCCAGAAGAGCCATCTACACATTGGAAGTGGCCCAAGATTAGGAATCATGAAGCGGGGGAGCAGTATCAAAAGTGGCATGAACCAGAGAGGAGGACTGCAAGTTTGAGCTCAGCTTCCATATCAGCGAGACTCTGTCTCCAAATAAAGAAAAGTAAGAAAAGGGCTGGGGACACACCTCAGTGCGAAGACTGGCTCAATCCCAAGTACTGCACGGAGCAAGCCAACATTCAATGCAATATGAATACAGAACACCCTCTACAATGCAGGCTAGCCAAAAATATTTTAATTGAGTTCATCAAGCTTTAGCTGTGACGTCAGTCTACAGGAAATATAGGTGATAGAGAAATAAACTAAAAACAGCATGAAGATGCAAAGAAAGAGAGCTAGAAACTCTGCAGAAAACCTGGCCCTGTCTCTAACACAGAAAGAAAGAAAAGGCATGAGACTGTTTTCGAAACTGCAACTAAATATATGCTATAGTGCAGGACTAGGAACATATTTGGACAGGACAAAAAATTTTAAGACATGAATATGGTGTGGGTGTTATACGATGTCAAAATATGCTGGAATGGACAGGTGCAGCCTATTGATTTAAAGAAGCAAGTTATAGAACAGCAGACAGAACATCTCATTTTAATAAAAAAATCCTATGTAAATATGCAGGAAGAAAAAGAGTCTAAGAATATGTACGCACTACAATTACTGCTGCTCAGAAATGGTGCAAAAGGTCATGTCCACTTTCTAGTTTTGCTGGTTTGTATTTCTAGTTTCCTATCATGGACATGGACTGGTTCCACAGAAAAAAAACTTAAAAGAAATTTTAAAAAAATTAAAAGAAAATTTAAAAAAATTTTTAAAAAATTAATAGTTATTTTTATAGCATGTGAACTTTGAAAACAAATGCAGTGGTGAGTAATTTCAGGTAAAAGAGAATTATCTGTGTATTTTGCTCTATAAATTACATCTACAAAAATTACATCTATAAAGACGTAATTTAGAGAAATAAGACATGTAACTGTGGTAAGATGCAATTTACAAAAATGCCTTCATAAACTATAAATATTTTCAGACAGACAAAAAAGAATATCAAAAGAAAAAGCTAAAGTGGTCTGCCAAAATAATATTTAAAGTTATGTCATTGTCCAATCTTACTGATTAAAAGACCTCAGGACATAGAGAGTAAACTGCTGCTGACATCTGCAGGTGCCGCATGCGACACGCTCTCCCTGGAGGGCACACTTACGGTCTGGCCCTTCGGAGAGCCCTCCTCGGTCAGCTTCTCAAACATCTCCTTGGCTTCCTGGATGTCCTGTGTCATGTAGTCCCCGAACAAAAGAGCATAGGACACTCTCTCCAGAGCCTTGGTGTGGTTCATGCTTGCTGCCTTTTGAAGATACCGATATGCTCTTTAAATGCAAGCAATTGAAAAACAAATTAGCAGTGTTTTGGAACTGCCATTCAAAATGTTCTCAAAATCTATCAAAAGACTGTGTACATAACTTCCTTAAATAAGAAATTTCCTGACATTACTTTTTCTACATAACTCATTTCACTTATATGTAGAAACCAAAGGTGCCAGTTCTCTCTTATTCCAGTTTCATGGGACAGTCTAATAATAATTCTAAAAAATAATACACTAATACTAAAATGATCCACTAATACTAAAAATAATACGCTGACAATAATCTTAAAAACTTGTAAAAAGCTTTGCAGTAAGAGACCTGTAAAATGATGACATCCAGTAAATAATCTGGCAACTATGCTAATTTCTTTTTAATTCTTTGCACAGCATGTAACCAAAGTTAGCTGAAATTAAACAGACAAGAAGTGTGAGAATATAATCAGTTGGTTTACATTCTTTCCATGTGAAAATTCTTAAATTCTAGTTGAAAATTTAATGATCATTCCTTTTGTTACATCCTGGATAGTATGTGCATTCTTGGTTCTTAATGATAACAATTTCAGTCAATTATTTTATTTTTCTCATCGTGTATTTATCATCTTTTTATCCTAATGAGTTAGAATCTGTTCAAAGTAATGCCACTAATGCACACAAATTGTATTACGTTTTCCTGTAAAGGACATAAGACATCTGTGTTTCTGGCAGCAGCTTTTTCAAAAGGAAAGTTCTTGGCTATTTATCTCAGTCAAGGCCTACCTGGGGGCAAGGATGGAGCTGACATTGGTACCTACTCTCTTTTTTGGCTTTTCTTGTTGCTTCCATTGAGGATTTTCATTCCAGTCTGATACAGCATTTCTGCTTCCTGCATGTGCCGTCTCTTAGTAGCATCTTCTTCAGCTAAAAATACCACACACATTTACACGGGCTGTAATTCTACATCAATTATCTGTCAAACACCAGAATTCATTCTTCCTGCTAGGTAGTCATACAAACACAAGAGTGATATTTCACTATTTCCAAACAGGACTCTAAGAACAATTTAAGTGTGGACATTACTGACACAAGATGAAATTTCAAAACATATAAAATCTACTGAAACTATGTTCTTGTACAGGAAACACTATCAACTGCTTTTGGAGAATACTTTGGCTTAATTTTTATATAAGTTGACTAAAATGGGAGACTCTATCTCAAGGTTAGTTAAAATAAAAGAGTGATACTAGAAAACAGTGATCAGAAAAATATTACTGTCATCAAAGAATACTTCAGTGCTATTTGAAATGTGTATTTTACAAGGAAAAAGTAATTATATAAAAATGGATGCCAGGTGTATGGCGCATGGCTGTAATCCTGGCACTTGGTAGTCAGAGGCAGTAGGATCACCAGAAGTTCAAGACTAGCCCGGGCTACCCAGTGAGTTCAAGTCCAGCCTGAACTACACAGCAAGACCTTGTCATCAAAAAAAAAAAAAAGGAAAAATTTATTTTTACTAACTATAGATCCAAACTTAGCTTTCAAGTCCATTAATTTTCTCATACCAGTTTTTCTTTTTTTTTTGAGACAGGGTCTTGCTTTGTAGTTCAGGCTGGCACTGAGCTCAGTCTCAAACTCACATCACAGCAATCCTCCTGCCTCTGCCTCCCGAGTGCTGGGATTACAGGTGTGAGCCACCACGCCCGGCACTGTGTTAATTGGTAATGATTGCTTCTGGGGTGAGTCTCCACGCCCAGTATTGTTATGTGGTTACCAGGGATGGAACCCTGGCCCTTGCGCTTGCAAGACAGGCGCCACAACCACTGAGCTAGATCCCCGGCCCATCTCATACCAGTTTTCATATTCACTAATACAACCCTGAAAATCATGAGACTTACAGATTTTTTCAAAATTATTTTGCTAACATAATAAGGCGTTTAAAATAGAAATATAGATTCAATCAAAATTCATATATTTCCTTAAGACCAATATTTATAGAAGTGAATTGTTGTAGCATAGAAAAATCTATAATTATCTGTTGTATCAGAATTTTCTATAATTCTATAGAAAAATCTATAATTTATAGAAAATTATAATTTATATATATAAATTATAATATATAATTTATAGAAAAATTTATAATTTTTAGAAAATTAGAAATTCTAATTTATAGAAAAACCTATAATTCTCTGTTGTATCAGAATTTATAATTCTCTGTTGTATCCAAATTTTCCCTGGAATCACAGTTTGCTTGTAGAATTCTGCCTCTTCATACCTGCATTTATGCTTAGTGTAGTTAAAAGCACTACTTTTGTCAAATGTTACAGTAGAATAGCACAGCTCACTCAAAGTATTTTAGAAAGGTATTTTTCTTTCAATTACCATTTCCTTCACCATGAGGGTCTGCTTCCATTTTGCTAAAAAGGTTGTATGTTAAGTAATCTAGCAGGTTTACAAATCACACGTGCAAAACCTCTTTAAGTAAGATGAGTGTGAAATGCACGTCCTTCCGGCTCTGAAGTCTACTCCACACAGCTATAACCACATCACTGACTGGGTCATACATGGCGTGGGGAGGGATGGCCAGAGAGGTCTTTGGAAGGATGCCTGGACACAGCCACACGGATTCACCCTCCTGACACTTACTCTCACAGAAGCCCCACTTCTCATCAGTCCCGTAGTCATAGGTTGTGGCACACCACAGTCTGCCATCTTCCCTCCCATCAGACGTGCACTCGTCGTACTCCTTGTCCAGGAAGAGAAATGGGAAGTGGCACGGCTCCCCGTGTGCTGTGCCTTCAATGGCGGTCAAGGCTGGAGAGACAAGAAACAGAAGTCTAGGCATCAGCGACACTTCTGGTATCCAAGGATTCACTGCAATCACTTTCAGCTCTTGGAAACCACAGGCAAAAACACATGATGTAATGCTCTGCAATGGGGGACAGAACAGGGCAGTCCTCATTTTGATCAGGGAGGGCATAAGGTTAAGTTAAGTTAGTATGCTCAGCGGGCTATGCAGGTCTATTACCCACTTAGCCTTTTTGAGGTTGTTGAGCTATAACCACAGAACGTTAAAACTCTTGCTTAACCAATGAGTGAAACAATAAAGCAAAATATATCTGCATCAATTCCACTGCTCAGCAAAACTCCTTTTTTCCCCTGAATGCTGTAACACGATTTCTTCAATAAGATAAATTATTCAGGCAAAATGCTCCCGTAGGCAGAGCTAAGGATCCACAAAATCCTCTGTGATCTCACAGCATTTTATTAGAGTACTTACCACGCAAGTACTGAAGTGATTTTTTGTTTGTTTTTTTACTGCACTCTACCTCCCACTAGACTATTTTACACGGTGCCAGTCCTTTCAGATAGTAGGAGTTCAAAAGATAACTGTGGGTATGATATGAATGGCATACTTACTCTGAAAGGCTACGAAATATATCTTCTTTCCAGAGTTTAAAAAAATGGTTTCAGGCCGGGGATTTAGCTCAGTGGTTCCAGTGCCTGTAAGTGCAAGGGCCCGGATTCCATCCCCGGGTAACCACACAATACTGGGTGTGGAGACTCACACCCAGCAGCAACCAGTACCACATACCACAGTGCTGGGTGTGGTGGCTCACGTCTGTAATTCCAGCACTCGGAAGGCAGAGACAAGAGGATTGCTGTGATGTGAGTTTGAGGCTGAGCTCAGAGCCAGCCTGAACTACAAAGTGAGACCCTGTCTCAAAAAAAAAAAAAATGTTTTTTTTCAGTAAATTATGAAAGATAAAATAAATTTCAAGTGGCTCACCACCACTTAGATTTTATTTATCACTCTGGTGATCAGTGGCCAGAGGTAAATTATTTCACCTTAATATACTCATGTTTTAAAGAAGTTGCCTTTCATGAAATACCTGAACTATCTGTTAGCAGTGACCTTTGGGAAGCACTAGAGTCAGAAAAGGGTGTTTCTACGCATTGCTGCTACATCAGAATTTCTCCTCCTGAACCTACTTCACACTGAGCAGCCTGTGACAGGTTAAAAGAATACTAACTTTTTTGCTGATAACAGAAATCTGGGTCCTAAAAAACAAGGAGCTTATCACTGAAAATTCTACTTCATCCAAAGTATACTTAATATAAAATAATTGCCTCTTCATGTGATGGAATCATACAGTGGAGAAGAACCGAGAGGACTCTGGCGCCACAAGGTCTGAACCTCTTGCAGAGTCAGTGCTAGCTCACTCAGGAGGAGGAAGCCCTGGGACGCGCCTGCTTCAGCAACTCAGTCAGAATCCAAATCTGTCAACATACCGTGTTTACTAGTGAGCTACTAAGTTTTGTGTCTCTCAACTACCTTCTCCAAGAAAAATCACAATATGGAAATTAGTACATTTCAAATTTATTTTAAAATATTTTAAAAATTATTCACTGGGACTTTCTGCTTCCAATCACTTATCTGAGGCAGACATTCCTCAAAATTGTATTAATTTTAGTATTAATTTTCTTCCCATGGAAAAACTGCAATAATTTCAAAATTATGCTTTTAAAGTCCTCTATAAGAGTAAGGCCAATTTTTTTTTTTTTTGACAGGGTCTCATTTTGTAGTCAGGCTGGTCCTGAGCTCAGCCTCGAACTCACAGCAATCCTCCTGCCTCTGCCTCCTGAGTGCTGGGATTACAGGCATGAGCCAATAGGTGCGTACTGCGGTGTGTCATTCTGATTGCTGGTGGGTGTGAGTTCCCATACCCAGCATTGTTGTATGTGGTTACTGGGGATTGAGCCCATCCAGGTCCTTGAGCTTGAACTGGCACCACTGAGCCAAGTAATGTCAATTTTTAAAACAGTGTAATTTCTCTTTTGGTATAACAAAGCTGATTGACTATGCAACTTTGATTACTGATAGCCAATAATCATATATAGTGGTGAAAATGAAAGGGAAAAACGTCATTAAGTCAGTCCTGCAGCTACATGTAAAACTTCACATTTTCTAGATAAGGAATTGGTTTAGTTCTATGATAATAGCACAGTGTCACAATATATTTATACATCAAAGCTTAAGATACTTTACGGTACATAAAAACAAAACTTACTGTAATAATGAACAAACTGACTGCTTTATAATTACACTAGTAGAAATCTGTTCTTGAAAAGTACATTAAAATTATTCAAGAAAGCTAGAAAAAGTTAAAAAAAAGAAAAATACTTGAAAATAATGTTATTGAAGGTAATATGTTTTTTCATATTACTAGCAGGAATGTAAGTTAGGACAAGCTCTCAAAGAGGGCATTTAGTAATATTTCTAAGAATTTAAAACACATCTTAAATTTTTTTTTTTGAGTCAGGGTCTTGCTATGTAGTTCATGCTGACTATGAGTTCACTATGTAACTCAGGCTAGCCTCTGCTTTGTGGTGATCCTCCTACCTCAGCTTCCCAAGTGCTGAGATGAAAGGTGCGTACTACCACACTCTGCTTAAAAGGTTCATTTCTTGGTACCTGTCTTTTCCTCTAGGACTTTTACTTACAGAAATGCTTCCACACGTACACTAAGAGACTGTGTGCAAAAGAGAATATCTATGTAATGTAATCTTAAAAACAAAACAAAAAAGCCCTCAAAAGGTCTACTGACAGAAGAATGGCTAGATCAACTATAGTTCAGCCCAAAATGGAAAGTTGGATATCATCAGAGAAAGAATGAGGGTCAGGGATTTAGCTCAGCAGCACCACAAACTGTATGACAAGTGCAAAGTCCTGAGTTCGATCCCCAGGACTACAAAAACAAAGAAGAGAGAGGGAATTAAAAGTCACAAGAAAGTAAGGTAGACAGGGGATATCACAGCCTGAGTCCTGTGGCGAGCTCATCTTTTAATACCAGGAAGATAAAACGAACCAGCATTTGGGTGTTGAAAGCATTTTCAGAGACAAGAACAAAAACTGCAGAGGTTTTGCTAAAAGGAGATGACCAATGGGCCGGACAACTGGCAATTACAAGGAAACTGGAGGAGAAGGGCCAGGTCAGTGGTCAGGAGGGAGGTCCGCACTTCCAGAGGAAGGTCAGAGAACAGAAGAGAGGGAGCAACATTAACATGATGACTATAAACCCTTTGTCAAACAACTATGCTGAGTGGTACCTGGAGGGCAGGGCGGGGTCAGGAGGGTTTTGCTTTTAACATGTGAATGATCATGGCTCTCTTGTTTGTTAAAAGAAAGATTCCAAGAGAAATTTTACAAATACAGCCAGAAAGCCATGACATTTATATTCAATTAAGTGTTCTGGAAGTATGAAACATTTTAATTCTCAAGTCAACACTCCCAAAGAGCTAACTTTTTGATCTATACAAACAAACGCAAAGAATATGGCTTTGCAAATTTCTCATTTTAAAAACTTTCACAATGCCATTAAAGACTGATACTGCAACATAAGTTTAGATGAATGTTCTGTTAAGTAGAAAATCAAGTACTTAAAGCTGTTCATTTGAAGTAATCTTGTACTTCCCACAGAGCAGCACGCAGTATTTCAATCAAATATATTGGTAGGAAAATAGAGTTGAAATGCAATTACTTCATGTTTAAAAAACTACCAATTAAGAAAATTATAATAATGTTCACTGATATTATTAAGCACCAAGATAAAAACTCCAACCAACCAGTTATCACCAAATAAATCTTCAAAGTCCTAAAAACAAGCACTAGTGTAGATGCATTAAGGAAAACTCAAACTGATCTAAAGTAAATGGTGCGGTATGATCTCACTCATGGTGTGTCGAGTTGGCAAAAGTTGACGTTGTGGGATGAGAGGAGAATGGCGGTGCGGAGACACTGGGCAGACGGGCACGCACTTACTTAGGAGGAGAGCATCTGAAGAGGTCTACTGTACAGCAAAGTGCCAGTAATCAGTGATGATGCAGTACACCATTACCCTGGAAAGTGTAAACGGGGGGGATTTTATGTGCTGTCCCTGTCAAAACAACTGTGTCAAATAATGTGTCATTAACCAGCTACGGTCAACCATTCCGCCCTGTACAGGTATTTCAAAACATGCTTATAATAAAAACAAACAAAAAAATGATTCTGAGTATCTATATTTG
Source organism: Petromus typicus (assembly GCA_004026965.1). Classification (NCBI taxonomy): domain Eukaryota; kingdom Metazoa; phylum Chordata; class Mammalia; order Rodentia; family Petromuridae; genus Petromus; species Petromus typicus. The sequence continues at coordinate 10,584 of PVIR01002501.1, read as the reverse complement.
TACAAAATGAAAAAAGAATTCAGTGCTGTACTTGACTTCAACAATCAAGCAGTTTATCACGCAGTTTATTTAACTCTAATATTTAAGTTAAAAATATTTGTGGGGCCGGGGAGTTAGCTCAGTGGTTCCGGCGCCTGTCTTGCAAGCGCAAGGGCCCGGGTTCGATTCCCCGGTAACCACATAACAATACTGGGACCCACACCCAGCAGCAACCAGTACCACATACCACAGTGCCGGGCGTGGTGGCTCACGCCTGTAATCCCAGCACTCGGGAGGCAGAGGCAGGAGGACTGCGATGTGAGTTTGAGGCTGAGCTCAGGGCTGGCCTGAACCACAAAGCGAGACCCTGTCTCAAAAAACCTTAAAAAAAAAAATAAAATTTGTTTTGGTTTTTTGAGACAGGGACTCACTATGCAGTTCAGGTTGGCTTGAGCTCACTATGTGGCCAAGGCTTGCCTCAAACTCACGATGATCCTCCTGCCTCAGCCTCCTGGAATTACAGGCATGTGCCACCATGCTTAGCTTTAACATTAGTATTCAAAAACTGAGAAAGCCAAGGTATTTTTCAAGATTTTAAATTCTAAGACTCTCTGTTCCTAGCTTTAGTGGAAAGCTGGGGGGCTGACTTTCAACAGGATCCACCCCTCAAATGTCAATATACCCACACTGAGAAACATAGAATCAATAAAGGAAAATAATATAAATGGTTAAAGGAAATTTACTGTTGTCTGAGAACCTTTGGGGGGAATCATCAGTGTTACATAACTTTCTACAACCAGACTGCTTTTACCAAAACTTGAGAAGTGATAAATACAGCTGAGAAACTACATCTGTGAACAAAAAAAGGCACTTGTTTACAGATGAAACTGTTTTTATCGGGCAAAAAGCAGAGCTATCATATGAAGAAGGAAGAAAATGTAAGATCAGAGTTCATATGAAGCTCAACTTTCTCTCTGAGAAGTAACAAATCGTTTAAAAGCAGAAACAATGGGCCAGGGATCTAGCTCACTGGCACCATGCCTGCTTTGCAAGCATCAAGATCCTTGGCACGACAAAAAAAAGAAGAAACAAAAGAGGACACTGGTCCGTATGCCCAAGGGACAGTGACAATCAGGTGGCCAGCCCTGTCACACACCACAGTGTAATCAATCCAGCGAAGCTGCTCTCTACTAACAGAGTTCCTCGACACAACAGCTTTAAAGCAAGCTCTTATGTGTTTCAGAGGCCATGGTGGGGTGGGCATGGGTACTTCTCCACAGGGATGGGTCTGAAAGAAGTCCCTCTGCATAAATCATTTCTTGTAAAACCAAAGAAATATCAATACCAACAATGCATAAAACCAACACTACCTGTCCACTGATGTGGAAACCAGCTGGAGGTCACTGCTGGTCCTCCCTTCTCTCACCTCGGGCTTACTCTGCCCACTGAGGGGTGGGGGTGTCTCCCTTCCCCTGCCACTCACGGGACTCAGTGGCAAGCAGGAAGGCCGCACTGCAACTCAACCGACTTGCTTCCTCTAAAGCCTGATCTAATAACTGTAAACTCAATTCCTTTTGTGTTATATGAAAGAGATCAAGATGCTGATTATCCTATTTAATTTTTATTTATTTATTTATCTATTTATTTTTAATTTTTTTTTTAAATTTTTTTTTTGGAGACAGGGTCTCACTTTGTAGTTCAGGCTGGCCCTCAGCTCAGCCTCAAACTCACATCACAGCAATCCTCCTGCCTCTGCCTCCCGAGTGCTGGGATGACAGGTGTGAGCCACCACGCCTGGCACTGTGGTATATGGTGCTGATTGCTGCTGGGCATGAGTCTCCATGCCCAGTATGGTATGTGGTTACCGGGGAATCGAACCCGGGGCCCTTGCACTTGCAAGACAGGCGCCGGAACCACTGAGCTAAATTCCCGGCCCTTAATTTTTATTTTTAAAACTAGAAGGTTTATGTATTACAGGAAACACTCCAAACAACAGGAAAACACACAAAGTTAAAGAAAAATTGGTCATCAAAACTCAGCACTTGAAATTCTTTTCTCCAGAGGTGATGCTTGTTAGAAGCAAAGAAAGTCTGGAGCTTTTTTCTTTTCATTTGCAAACATGACCTCCACCCTCCAAGGATCTAGATGACTAATTCTGTGCCTCAATATGGCTAGGCCAGGGTGCCCAGATATTTGGTCCATCATTATTCTAGATGTTTCCAGAAGGTGATTCTTAGATGACACTTAACATTTACATTTGTGAACTTTGAGCAAATTACTCTCCTTAACATGGGTGGTCCTCATCCAGTTGTGTCAAGGCCTAAACAGAACAAAGGCCCTGAATCAGAAGAGGCTCTGCCAGCACCAGCAGACTTCCTTCCATTCTCAAGGCAGCTCTGAGTAACTCAGGATCAACGAAGCGAATTATTTCACAATACTCCACTTTCACTTAATGCATCACTGACACTCTTCTAGGAGGCAGAGTGTGGAATAGCAGAGTTTCTGTAACCTTTGGACAGCTTCTGCTCTCAGGCGGGAACTCCAGGTTAACACGGCCACCTCCAGTCTTGTGGGACAAATGTGAGCATGAGGTTCATCTACTAAGGAGGCACCACAGGGAACAAAGAAAGAGTGGCAGCTACTGAAGACTAGGCTCAACCTGCATCTCCACGGAGCCCCAGTTATGCCAGCCAGATAAACTTCAGCTTCTACCTCCGCTTGATGGACTTTGTTAGGTGCAACCAACTGCGTTCCTTCCAAAATGACTACAAATGTTATGTAACAGCAACACGGTAACTTAAGTCATTCTGATGGCCACTCACGCAGTCAGGCGTTTTGAACAACTGTTAACTAAGATACTGTGCAGAAAAGTGAACTCTCCTGTTACTCTTGGGAAGGTCTTATAAGTTGGGCTCTCCCTACACACTTTGTATAAACAGGTGTTTATGCTCAACACTTGTTTTCTTTCTGGGCACCTGGAACTTTGGGACATGCCAGGAAGAGTGGTTATGTGCTTAGCCCCAGGTAAAACACCAGGCACTGGGTCTCCAACAAGCTGTTCACACATGTGCCCGCACACCTGGCAGCTGGGGAAGAGTATTTCTTGTGTGACTCTCCTTGGAGAGGACCCCTGCGTGGAAGCCCGCGCCTTGCTTTCTTTCGGACTTTGCCCTATGGACTTTCATCCTTTGCTGACTCTGCATTGTATACTTTCACTGCAATAAATCACAGCTAAGTTCTGAAACTGCTCTTAGCAAATTATCACACCTTCAGATGGTCTTGGGTATCCCCAATACAGGTGACAATGGAAGTGGGGTTTACGACAAGGACTCTCATTCCCTGACATATGTAAGAGGAAGGACAGGGGATAGGGTGTGGATATTTTTAGTGTCCCAGTGGTCATGGAGTTACTCATGAGGTCACAGATGAGCTGCTGTTAACAGAGGTCAGAGCAGAATTTAAAACTGATGGGCCCGGGGCTGGGAGTGCTGCCTTGCCGGATGCCATAGCTGCTGGGTCAGCCACCCTGGTTAATGTGATGGGGAACAGTGCCCCAGTTGGGCGGTGCTGCCTTTGGTTTTGTTTTTTTTTTTTGAGACAGAGTCTCACTTTGTAGTTTAGGCTGACCCTGAGCTCAGCCTCAAACTCACATCACAGCAATCCTGCTGCCTCTGCCTCCCGAGTGCTGGGATGACAGGCGTGAGCCACCACGCCTGGCACTGTGGTATGTGGTACTGGTTGCTGCTGGGTGTGAGTCTCCATGCCCAGTATGGTATGTGGTTACCAGGGATCAAACCCGGGTCCTAGCGTTTGCAAGACAGGCGTTGGAACCACTGAGCTAAATCCTTCCTTCTTTGGTTTCTGTTCTTCCAGTGAGTCCCAAAGTTCCCCAGGGTGTGCCAAAAACGTTAAGTTTACACTGTTCTCTCTTTCAAATTGGGGGGGAAAGTTAAATCAGTTCCCAAAGCTGGGAGAAAATTTAAATAACTGATTATTATTATTATTTATTTTTTTTTTAGGTTTTTTTGAGACAGGGTCTCACTTTTGTGGTTCAGGCTGGCCCTGAGCTCAGCCTCAAACTCACTTCACAGCAATCCTCCTGCCTCTGCCTCCTGAGTGCTGGGATTACAGGCGTGAGCCACCACGCCCGGCACTGTGGTATGTGGTACTGGTTGCCGCTGGGGTGAGTCTCCACACCCAGTATTGTTATGTGGTTACCGGGGATCGAACCCGGGTCCTTGCGCTTGCAAGACAGGCGCCGGAACCACTGAGCTAAATCCCCGGCCCTACTATTATTATTTTTTAAAGTGAGAGGAGGTAACATTACCTGTTTTTGTTGGCCTAGCAGCAGCTGCTATTGTTACCGTGGCCTCCCCACCTCCTCCACTGCACTCCAGCCTGGACCTTCCCTGGTAGTGCAAATGTTAACACAGCAAAAGCAGAGTTTACTGTTGAGGTTTACTTAATGCAGCGAGGGAGGAGGGGATTTTGTATTTTGTGTACATATGGATATCTGAAAAAAAACTAATACAAAATTATCAATACTTATGATATTATAAGTGTTAGAAGAATGACTGTGATCAGGCGAAGCAATAAATGAAAGAACTGTGTCACTTTTTACAATTCACAGCTAGGAAGCTGTTGGAATGACATGACGGTCTCTGCTACAGACGATGTGAAACTTCCTGTATAAGGAAAAGACGTGAGCTATAGATGAAAACTGGCTCTGGGGTCTGACAAGAACTAGCTTTAATTTGCTAATGATCCCTGTGAGGCTGAGGTGCTTGGAGGACAAGGATTTCCTCATGTGATGAGTGTACTTTTGAGTGGGTCAGTGTAGACAGCAGAACTGGTAAGACAAGAAGAGCTCAGAATGGCCTTTCTAATTCCTTGGACATCTGGACCTTGCACTAGGCTGCCTGAGACCTAAGCTCACAAGCCTTGACTGCCTGGACTTGAATGTGACTAAAACCTAACACCACCGGCTGTGCAACCACCGTGCCTCGGAACAGAAGTGACTTTGCAGACTTTCACATAGGGGACACTTTCCTGGAGCCTCGACACTCAGAACAGGGACTGTGTGAGTTACCCATCTGGTCCCTTACAAATGCCCAAGGGAAGGGCTTGTTTTGCAGTGGGCTGAGCGGAAATCCAGCTGCTGCTGAGGGGGAGACTGTTTCTCAGACAGGGGCTGGCAGCATCCTGAACTTGTAGGCTTGGGCTGTGATCCTCTCCCAACTCTCGACACACGGACCTCAGTCCCTCTGGAGCTGACCCCTGGATGTGCTTTCCAATCAGTGGAAGTCTGCAAGAATGGACAGACAACCTGGCCTGGCTCCTCAGGTTCCTAGCACCCTGGGGAAATCTGACTCTGTGTGGCTCTCCCTACAAAGGTCTTACTGTTTTCTAGGCTGCACACTTGATAAATGGTCAGGGTGAAACAGGTGGGGAGGATATGCTAGCCTACTTTGAGAGCATCTAAAAATGTGGAGCTTTGTTCTGATCAGTTTCTGAACATGCTGTCTTTCTGGTGCCACACGAAAATGCTTTTCTGTGAAGGTGTTTTGCCTCTTGCCAACGTCTACCCTCTCCACCAGACAAGGGCATGCTGAAAAATGTAAAGTTAAAATTTTGGAATGGAAACAACTGATTTTTATAACATTTGAGGAAAACAAAGTGAAGCTTCTGCATCTGGCGAAGGATGGGGAGAGAGGGCATCAGTGATCTCTGTCTTACACAACTGATCTGGAAGCTTCTACCTCTTTCTAGATGAGAGCTCTGAGTGTGCCTTTGCAGGCCGCTGAGCGAATCACTGAAAAGGGCTGACAGTGCTCCAACAGCAGACAGCTCAGCCCCTGCTCTTTCCATCTGAAACCCCACAGATGTCTAAACCCAAAAAGTAGATGAACGAGGCCATGGGCACCAGGACCAGAAAGAACCATCAGATAGTCCTTCTGAAGCCAAGGGCCGGACTAAAGTATTTGGGTTGGAGTAGGAACCAAAGAACAAGCTGCTCAAGACAGGAGGCCACATGCTTCTGCCTAATGCCTGTCCGCTTTGTTTCCACGGTTATCATGCAAAGTCTCAGTCTTGGATGGCTTCCGGTCTGCTAAACTTATTGGCCACAGTGATGTCATGCCTGAATTGATGCCTTAGGCAAGAAACATCTGGAGAAAACCACCTGACTTTGTAAGACAGACATGTTATTATTAACAGGATTTGCTTTAACCATCTCAAGTATAGGACTCCTACAGGGTCCAACTGAATCCAGGTTGCCTCACTACTCCTTGGGTTTTATTCATGATACTTCTGCTGTAAAGACATCTTGACTGACAACAAGGGGGTAGACTGTGTGCTAAGCAGTTAACACAGCAGGCCTGAACTTTCGTCCCCACAAAGGCTGCTTACAAGGACCGCCTTTGCTGGCATCTGTGAAATGAGATTTCTGGTCAAATCCACTGTCCCGATAAAGCTAGCTCACCCAAACTGTATAAACACCTGGCTTATGCCGAACACCTGCTTTTCTTCCAAGAGGCTGCGATTTGGGTACGAGCCAGCTTAACTAGCCCTCACTAATACTCCCAGGTCTAGGGTCTCTTGCTAGCTTCCCTGGAGAAGATTCTGCTGCGTGCTGCTGACAAGTGTTGCTCTGGAAATTAACCGTGTCCTGTGTGACGCCCTGACAGTGGCCCCTGGGAACCCTGCACCTGGTCTCCCTCGGACTTTACCCCAGGCACCTTTCCTCGCCTGGGTCTGCTTTGCCTTCTTTCTCTGTAATAAACCATAGCTGTGGACACAGTCCCGTGCGGGGTGCATGGAGTCTGCCCAGTGAAGGACTGAACTGGGGCTGTGGTACGAGGATCCCTAACACAGCTGGGAACGAGCAGGCAGGTCAGGAGGAAGCCACGTGCGTAGCGTGGCAGAAGGCGAAGGTGGAAAGAGGGGCCGACGACACGTGGCCTTGTCGGGAAGTGATAGCCTGGATTTGGAGTGACAGAAAGCCACAGGAAGAAGACGAGTTACAGCCGAAAAGAAAAAAATGAAAATGGGGAAGCTGAACAGGAAGCTCTTAGGTACAGAACCTTCTTCATTTAGCACTGAATTCCTTAGCGAAGAGTCCCAAGTCACAAATGCAGGAGGAGAGGAAGAGCTGCAGTCACCGCTCAGTAAAGCAACAAAAAAGGAAGGGTCTAAAAGATAAACACAAACAGGTGCCTGAACTACGAGGCAATAGGTCAACAAGCAGCTCCGAAGGCTGATCAGCCTGATACCACCTGATTTCACTGAAAAAAACTTTAATGTCACCGACAGTGGGACAGTCAGATACTACCCGCCTCCAAATGTAGCGCAACAAAAGTGCACAACACTATCTAGAAAATATGTTTCAACTGAAGGGGAGATTCTAATCTACCCACATTTTTAGAGCCCACTTCCCATTCACAGAGATCCCACAAACAACAGAGTAAGCTGCATACCCTGCGCACATACTAGAAGCTAGACTCAAATCATGGGAAAATATACAGCAGAAAGGTCGCTGTTTCTTTAAAAACTAAAGTGACACTTAAAAGGGTGGGAGAGCCGTGACAGATTAAGAGAAACCGCAGATCCCAGCTTGCGTTTGGAATTAAACAAGTCATTATAAAATGTATCTGGAACAACTGGGAAAACCAGACAGCCCAGGCATCAAGTTATAAAAGAATAAAAACAGATTTCAAATAACATGTACAATGTGTTTTAAAGTACTTTAGGCGGCCAGGGACCCAGCTCAGCAGCACAGCACTGCCTGGCCAGTGCAAGGCCCAGAGTTTGATTCCTGGTACCAAAAAATTTTTTAAAAAGACATAAAATGCTCTAGGAAAGGAAAAAACAGTAAGATTGTGTGGAGTGGTAAAGATGAAATAAAAAGAACAAGATGTTGATACCTGTTGAAATGGGCTGGCTGAAATATCTTCTGCTTTTGTGAGTGCTTAAAAGTCCTCATAAAAATAAAAAGGAAGAGATTAAAATAAAAGACTTGGGAAGATTTTAAAATAGTTACTACACACCTGACCAAGGTACAGGGAGAGAGTCTTAAAGAAAGTAAACAGAATTATTTTTTCTGAAGAATGATGTAATAACACATATGAAATGTTTTTACAAAATTTACATTCATTCCAGAAAATTTAAGAATTTTAAGAAAAGTTTCAAAGATGTACATGAAGATACATTTTAAAATGATTTCTCAAGAAAACACTACAAACAGTCCACGTCTAAGTTATGGCAAAGTCACACAACTTTTTTAGTCATTAACTATTTTTTTTTTTTTGAGACAGGGTCTCACTTTTGTAGTTCAGGCTGGCCCTGAACTCATATGTAGCCCAGGGTAGTCTTGAACTTACAGCAATCCTCCTGCTTCTGCTTCCTGAGTGCTGGGATTACAGGGGTGAGCCACTAAACCCAGCAATGTGGTGTATGGTACTGACTGCTGATGGGCCTGAGTCACCATACCTGCCCAGCATTGTGGTATGTGGCTAACAGGGATAGAACTAGGGACCTTGCACGTGCAAGGCAGGAGCCGGAACCACTGAGCTAAATGCCCAGCCCTTTAGGCATTAACTATTAAACCGAAAAAGAAAAATATCATAGGAAACTGTTAAGTGTAAAGGCAAGAAGTAAAACAGTACATATATTTTGGCTCAATTTAGTTTTTTTTTTTTCTTTTTTCTTATGATTTTTTTTTTCTTTTAGGCTTTTTGAGACAGAGTCTCGCTTTGGAGTTCAGGCTGGCCCTGAACTCAGCCTCAAACTCACATCACAGCAATCCTCCTGCCTCTGCCTCCCGAGTGCTGGGATTACAGGCGTGAGCCACCACGCCCGGCACTGTGGTATGTGGTACTGGTTGCTGCTGGGGTGAGTCTCCACGTCCAGTACGGTATGTGGTTACCGGGGATCGAACTTGGGTCCTTGCGCTTGCAAGACAGGCGCTGGAACCATTGAGCTAAATCCCCGGCCTTTTTTCTTATGATATTAAGGATTGATCTAGGGCCTCTGCCCTGAAGTATATTCCTAGACAGATTTATATTTTTAATTCTGAGACAAGATCTAAGTCACTAAACTGCCCAAGCAGTAGGCAGTGGGTGACAATCCTCTTGCCTCAGCCTCTTGGAGTTCTGGGATTCTGGGTGTAAACCAGGTGCCTAGCCCCAATTTAGTTTTCTCAACTACTCATAATTTAGAAAAAAAAAAACTTTAAGAGTATTCTTCATGATGCTAATGGTGATTATTTTACTTAAGGGGACTTAGTTGCTTAGTTTTTTAAAGATGGTCTTTCTATGCACAAGTACGCTACATTTGCTGTAAAAATTTTGAAGATGTAACTGTTCAAATCTAGATCAATTTGTGTTAATAATGAAACAGTAGGGTAGCAGATTTAGCTCAGTGGTGCCACACCTGGAGGCAAGTGCAAGGTCTTGAGTTTGATTCCTGATACCAAAAAAAAAAGGAAGTCGCCATAGTGGCAATCTTTGAATTAATAAACTGAATGAAAGAAGGGTGTAAGGAAGATCAGAATAGATACACTAGCACATCAGAAAAAGGCTAGCCTTTTGTACACTATTATCAGAAAGACCAAGTTTTAAATTTAAAAGAAGTATCAAGAAGGTGAGCGTCAGAAGAGGATTACAGTCCGCCTGTTTATCTAAGTTTCAAACATAGAGGTAAAAAACAACTAAACCAGTGAGGATTAAAGAGGTTACTGTAGCAAAAATCCTAACAAAAGTCTGAAAATGTCCAAAGCATGTTAGACATTCTTTCTGGGCTTCTATTCTGTGTACTGCACTGACAGATTATTTTTCAAGATATCTCAGCAAGAAATTGACACATTGGAATCCAAAGAAATGTTAGGCTATTAATGTAGCCCACGTACAATTTCATCTGCCCAGTTCAGCTCATATAATGTGGGTCAAACCTGATAGGCAAATATCCAAATATAGAACAACTCATAAAACTACATTCTATACAGTTATAGTGATTAATAATCAATAAAATCAGTCTTCTTCAACAGTCTTCCTCTACACTCACGCTCTGGTAACAGCCTCCTCCCCTCCTACATCAGGCAAAGCAAAGAAAACATCCAGACTACCTGGTGTCCGTACTTTCTTTGGATCTTCATAGTCCTTTTCTGGATTTGAAGTTTCTAGAAAGTCGATTTCTTCGGCGGCACCGTTCTCTTCCTGGCTCTTGAGGCCATCTTCCCCTTCTTGAGAGGGGGTTTCCAATTCTGACTCTTCAGAATTAACAAATATCTGCCCAGCAACTACTCTGCCTGTGGTGGTGTGGTCCTTCACAGGCTCATCTGATGGCAAAGAAGTCTGAGAATACAAAGTACTTTGAGTTATCAACAGCGCCAAGATTCCCACCAACCCATTCCTCCTGCCTCTGCTTCCCAAGTGCTGGGATTACCGGTGTGAGCCACCAGTTCAGCACTGTGGTATGCAGTATGTGGTTCTGACTGCTGGGGGGCGTGTCTCCACGCCCAACATTGTGATATGTGGTTACAGGGAATCGAACCTTGGCCCTTACACTTGCATGACAGGAGCCAGAACCACTGAGCTAAATCCCTGGCCC
>PVIR01002500.1:0-101843 GCA_004026965.1 Petromus typicus | reverse complement strand
TGGAGGAAGACGTGTACCAGCTGCAGGAGCTTCGGCGAGAGCTGGACCGTGCGAACAAAAACTGCCGCATCCTGCAGTACCGACTCCGGAAGGCGGAGCAGAAGAGCCTGAAGATTGCAGAGACCGGGCAGGTGGACGGCGAGTTCATCAGGAGTTTGGAGCTGGACCTGAAGGTGAGTGGACGGCTGTGCAGGAGGCCCCAGGCCCCGTGTACGAACAGTCTTTTGTTCCCCTTTTCTTCTTACAGAGTCTGTTTCCTCATTTGCTTTTGGAAAGTCAAAATGTTTAATTGCTTCGAATACTCAAACCGCTGGCCACTCTGGAGAACTGTACACAGACATCGGCCCTGTGTGTGCTGGGCGTGCGTCTGGAGGGGCCAAACCTCGGCCCCACTTGGCTTGTGACCCACTTTTCCTGCTTGTGGGTCTCAGCGTGAACACCCTCTGTGTGCTTTATGGGATAGAGAGTTTGTGTAGTTTTATGACTTTGACAGCCTGGGATTTAAATCTGCCCTGAAATGGACCAAAGTAAACCTTAAAAAAAAAAAAATAAAAAGAAGCTGGAGAATTGATCTATGGGAAAAAAGGATGAATACCTGCCAACTAGTCTGAGAGCTATATGAAAATTGTGCAGAGAGCCCTAAAGACTTGAAATGTGCTTTAAAAATCCATTGAATTTCAATTCAGTGAAGCACTGCGCTCCTAATACCATTATGGTTATTTAGGTTTCTGGGGTGCAAAAAAGCTGAGGCTCCCACAGCCAGGTGATACCTGTGGAGTGATGATTTCCCTTAGCAGGAGTGGGGTGGGAGCTGACAGTGCAGGTGTCCTGGAGACCTGCTGGCAAGACAGGCGGCGAGGTGCAGAAACCCAGGACTTGACATCTTTGCCCACTGTAGAGACAGTGACGCTTCCTCACGACCTGATTATCAGGCCATTTACCTAGTGATGAATTATGCATCATGTTCTTATTACGGGAGCCCTTGTGGAGTCACTGCCAGCTTCCGGCGCAGCAGCTCAAAGCCACTGTCGAACTGTCAGACTGATAAACCACCGGCGAAGGTGATGAGGGGAGATTGCGGTTTCTCTCACGAAGTTTCTTTTCTGCATACCTTCAGAAAGTACAAGTGTTTGATTGCTCTGAACATCGCAGCACGTTAGCCACACTCCTCGGCAGTAGGCAGCATCGACTTGATGGCTCTGACACCTGTGCACAGAGCTTTTCACTGTTGCTTCAGCGAGCAGGTTCATTGCTGCCTCAGGGAACAGAAATGTTGATTTTGGCTGTTATTTTTCTAACCTAAAGCATGTGAGCCTGGGTAGAATTGTCATCCTGGTGATGCTCTGTGAAGGACAGGGCTGTCCAAAATGGGCTTATACACATCAAAACTCTGTCTTCCCAAAAAGCCAGGTGTAGGGGCCCATGCCTGTAAGCTCAGAACTCAGGAGGCCGAAGCAGGAAAATTGCCATGAGTTTAAAGCCAGAGTGAGACCCACTCTTAAGAAAATCTCGGCGGCCCTTTAACCCAGGTGACACTGCTGTTCAGTCTTCCTCCTAATGTCGATTCTGTGTTTTAAACTACAGTAGAGTAACCCTTGTCGGAATGCTTGGGATGGGAAGTGGTTCAGGTTTCAAAGCATGTGAAATGCTGGATTTTCATTTGCTCAGTACCGCTGTGCTGGCTAAGGTCCAGGTGTCTGCACTGTGGCACAACAGCCCCGCCTCTGGGGTCCGCTGAGTCCCCCTCAGACCCTGCCTTCTTTGCATCCTCACGATTCATCCTGTGGGGTCCACACAGGTAGCCAAAGATGTGTCCGTCCGGCTGCACCATGAGCTCGAGACTGTGGAGGAGAAGCGAGCTAGAGCCGAGGACGAGAATGAGGCGTTGCGACAACAGGTGATCGAGGTGGAGGTCGGCAGGCAGGCCCTGCAGAACGAGCTGGAGCGGCTAAAAGAGGTAAGGGCGGGCAGGCCGCGCCATGGGCGTGTGTCCCGTATGTGTGCCGGGAGGAGAGCAGGGCTGAGAAGTGACTGACGATTGTGTCTGGCCCAGGAGGCGAGAATACTTTTTGTAAACATACCCCTACTGAGTAGCGCCGTTCTCGAGAAGACCGTGGAGTGAGGACTGCACTCCTACATGCTTTCCACCGGGGCTCTGCAGACGGGGTGTATCTGCTGGTTTCTGTTCAGGGGAGCTGGCCGGGGGCTCCTGCAGAGGGCCCGAGTGCGTCTGTTACTATTGAAATACTGAATTAAGCTATGGTCTTTTTCTGAATCTTCTTTAATGAGCCGAAAAGTGTATTTTCACTGTCCATTAGAGCTCTAATACATGTTACCTGTATCTGTTATTCAGCCAATATGATTTAACATGGATAAATTTTAACTTTACTGAGTCATTATTCTAGCAAAATCATTAAGAAAATGAATGTATATGTACATAATAGTTTCATTTGCATACAACACTGTTCATCCTGGTTTGTCACTGACTTTCATTGTAAGACCAAACAGTGTGTTTTCATGGAAAATCTCTCACATGTCCAAGAAACTGAATCTTCAGAGAAGGCATCAAGGTGCAGGTTCAAGCTGGAGTGTTGCCTCCTAAGGACCCTGTATGACAATCTGTTTGGGGGTACCTTGCCTGGTTCACCCAGTCCTCAGGCGACACTGGCACCTCAGGGCCCAGGCCTGTCCTGTGTGCTGGGTGCAGAGGCAGGATGTGCAAGCCCCGTCCACAGATGTGTATCGTGTACACAGGCAGCAGGACACAGGTCGCAGGTGCAGAGCCCTGGCCAAGGACAGTCCTTCCCATTTTGCGTTCACCAGTTCCCAGGACGGTGGGTTTGGTCTATCTGGTCACTGCGGGTCCCCAGGCCTGGACCTACGCACAGCAGTGGGTTGAATGAGGGGCCTCGGGGTGCCTTTGCTTGCTTGCAGATTTGCTCTGTGGCCGGGAGTTTGTCCTCTGAGTGGTGGCTCTTTCGCCTCCTGGTGCTTTTATTCTCATCTTTTCTTTGTGTCTAACATCAGTTCATAAGGTCATAACTATTTCTTCTCTCAGAAGTTGCAGTTTGAGCCTGACCTTGTAGTTACAGAAAACAACTTCAAAATATTTTTTATAAATATCGATATACATGGAAGCTTTTGCACACACCCGCACATGTTCACACACAGATGAGAAAGAGAGAGAGAGAGATCCCTCGGGAGCCTTGGAGGGCTGGTTCCAGGCTCCAGAGACACCTGCACTTACATAGAATGGCCTGATACTGCAGATCACGGCCCACATTCATCCAGCACCTGCGTCACCAGTGATGGCTCCCATCTGGCCCAGGGTGAGTGCTGTGTGAGCAGGTGTTGTGCTGCCTCGTTTAGGGATCAAGACAAGGAAAGGAGGCCGTACATGTCCAGAACCAACAGAGTAGTTTGGATCCTTGAATGGTTGAATCATGAACGGGAAAGGTACTGGGGCCGAGGGCGGCGCATGTCTCTCTGTAAGCAGCAAGTATTCTTTTGCTCACTTTGCACTGGGTTTGTGTGGCACGTGGCGCAGCCTCATTGAGAAAGAGATGGTCACGGCTGCTCCCGACACCGATGGCCAGGCCAGGGCAGGGAAGCTCCTTAGAGGCTGATGGGGGCTGGTGCTTTCTGGTGGGGGTCAGAGCTGCCAGTGCGCCATGGGGCGGGGTCGGGGCTGCAGGTGCCTGGAGCTCCCGAGCTGTCAGTAGCCCACCCGTCACTGTCCTCTGCCTCTACACAGCCCCCAGCGGTTAGAGCGTGTCTGGCAGCGCTTTAGTTTTGTACTCTGCCTTCAAAGCTACTGAGTTGGGCAGAGGATTCTAACACTGAAGACAAATAACATCGTATCATTTTGGGGGTCTTTGCTATAGAGCAGCCTGCTGTCCAGTGTCATGCTTATTTTTCCTGGCAGTCTTAGGAATTGGAATCAAAGTGAATTGCTCCACTGAGTGAAGGAGACAACTTCAGTGCGATTTCACAAATCATGTGGTTTTTCACCGTGTGAGATATGTTGTTTTCCTCCTGACTCACAATAAAGGGAGGTAGAAGAGCAAAAACGAACTTCAGGAAAGATATTGACACATGCATGTGCACGCCCTCCAAAATTGGGAACGTTGGGTTGCTCAGGGGATGTGGGGGGTCTGGCAGAGGTGCAGCTGCCCCTCTTATCTGGCAGTTTACTTCTGGGGATCCCATCACCCAAGACCGGAAGTTGTCAAAAATCTAAAATGGAAAATTCTAGGAATGAAAAATGCAGAAGTTCTTAATAATTTTATGACCGTAGATTGTCGTGACTGCTGCACTATGATTGTTGTTAATCCCTTTTGTGGCCTGATTGCTCAATGACGCCATAAAGCAGGCACGTGTGCTCCTGTCTGGGGGCCCTGCAGAGGCCTAGCTGGTGCCCTGGGGACCTGGCACAGACTCAGGTGGTTGCAGTGCCTGAGGGGCTGTGAGCTCCTGGACCATTATCATCCATGGTTTGTGCTGCCAGTGAACCCCAAATGTATACAGCTTGTTCCCCTTCAACTCAAAACCTCCAGAGAAATAGGTGTCATTGGATGCTGAGGAGACACTGTGGCCCCAGGGCAGCTGAGGGCCCCTCCCCAGCCTCTGCCTCAGTCCAGTGTCCTCAGTGGCCTGTGATACTGCCCACCACGCCTCCTTTGTAGCCACACGGACCAGTTTACTGCCAGCTGCCGACCATGGGGCCTGTAGGTTGAGGCACCTCCCGCTGGCTGAGGCCTTCTGTCTAGGTTTCTGAGCAGCAAGCCAGCGGGTGACAGGCCCCAGGAGGGCTGCTGGGTACTTGCGGGGCAGCCAGGTGGTATGGCCCTGGGTGCGGACCCGCAGAGCTGAGGCCCGCCTAGGACCGCGGTGACCCTGGGAGGGTCAACATAGGCCACGGTAGGACACCCTGGGTGAGAGCTCCACAGCCTCTCCTGGGCGTATTCTGTCCTGGAAGAGGACCGGAGGCTTCTGTCTTTGTTTTCTTGTCTCACAGGCCATTACAAATACAGCTGCTGTGAGCATTTGTGTGCAAGTTTTTGAGGGGACATATGTTTTCCTTTCTCTGGGATAAACAGGAGCACAACTCTTGCTTGGGTAGTAGTTTGTGTGTATTGAGGTTTTTGCTTTCGCTCTGTACTTCACAGTACAGCATTCAGCCTAACAGGGCCTTTGCATTGAGCTACATCCGCAGCCTTTCAAAATAAAACATTCTCTCTTTTTTTTGAAATTTTGGTACAGAATCTTGCTAAGTTGCCCAACAAATCTGGGATCCTCTTTCCTTAGCCTCCCAGCCTGCTAAGAGGGCAGGTGTGTGCCACCACACCATGTTGAATTTGTTTGGGTTTTTTTCCTACTGAAAGTGCCAGGTTGCCTCGCAGAGGGCTGCACCACTGTGCATCACTCTTCCGCTTCTCGCATCCTCCAGCCCGTGGTGTTGTCTGTTTGCAGTTCTGCGCTCCTGCTGGCAGCTGCCTCTCAGCGAGACTAGAAGTGGTTTCTCTTGTGGCTGATGTGTAGGGCACCTGGCCGGGTGCTGCTCACCATCTGTGCCTCCTTGTCAGGAAGACGTTTCTTCGTGCCTTTCACCCATTTTCTAACTGGGTCGCTTGTTTGTTTCACTTTTTTTTTTAAACTGTTGAGTTCTGAGAGTTCTTTATGTATTCTGCATACTAGTCCTTTGTCAGCTTTTGGCTCGCCAGTACTTTCCGTCTCTTTGTAGCTTGTCTTTTCATTCTCTCTGCAGGGTCTTCCTAAGGCCTGACTTCTGTGTTTTGTGCATTTTATGGATGTTTTCCTTTATGATGTTGATCTGAACCATAGCATGCCTAGTCGTAGACTCCAAAATTATATCCTCTTTTTTCTAAAGAGAGTTTAATAGTTTTACATTTGATACTCAGTCCACAATCTATTTTGAGTTCATTTTTGCACAAGGCGTGACATGAAGGTACAGGTTTGTTTTGTCTGTGGCGGTGGACATCCGTGGCAGAGGTTGAGTTGTTTGAAAGCCTGCCAGACCTGCTCTGGGCCTGTGCGCCCCGTCTCTCCAGGGTCGTAGCCATGGTCACTTTGTGCACTCAGCAGTCCAAGGGGTGTCTGTCTCCAGTGGCACATTGGAATTTTTGTCTTTCTGTATGAAACACGTGTGTGTCCACACGGCCCTGCCCCTAGCAGGAACTCAGGAAATGCTCGTCCAGTGAGAGAATGACTGATTTTTGCTTTCCCTGGAGAAACATGGGAGAAACACGTGATGTAAAAGTCTCTCGGTGAGGAGTTTCTGATCTGTAAATGGTTACCCTGCACAGTTCCTGAAACCAGTCTTTCCGCTCCAGGCCAAGCTTTTTGGCAGCGACTGTGAGTCACAGAATCTGTATTTGGTCAGCGATAAGTAGAGTAGCTGCTGTCCCACAACTTCCCGAGCTTCCTGCCAGGCTGGTGCCCGAGTCCTGGGCCGCCCAGTGCCCGGGAGAGCGCAGTGCCCTCCCCCTGCATGTCTCCCGAGAGGTGATTCCCAGACGGCCTGTCAGGGCAGATCCCGGCGCCCGCGGGCCAGCCACACTGGAGGCTGCGATGCAGCGCACAGACTTCCGGAGAGATCTGTGACCCAGCCCTTCATTCTCCTCGTCCACCCTTAGGTTCTTCTGGGCACCTAAGACTCTGCTGACGGGGAAGTTCACCCTTCATTGCGTGATCCAGGGATGTTTGAGGATTAGCATGCTAGCATGAGTTCCAGAGAGGGACAATGTGCAGGTTGTTGTTTTTAGAAATAATTAAAATATAGACCGCACATGCATTCCTGAATCTTCCTAGTTTCACTGGGTGGTTGACCATATCACATGTGTAGCACAACATGAAAGAAGCTGTCTTTCCTTGTGCGTATCGAGGTCTGGCAAATGTACACACACCCTGTCCTGGGCCGGCCTGATGTGTGGAGCAGCTTTGACTGGGTGCGGAATCTAGACCCGGAGACCGGGAACTCTCAGAATACTCCGTGGTGGAGTCTGTTTCCCGAGAGCACACTTGGGTATTTCTCTGATCCAAGTGAGCTCACACGCTGAACAGTGTGATTGTGAGACAAATAGAAGTAATTTACTTGTTTCTTTCCCCTTGTCATCAAAATTTATTCAGCATTGAAAAGGCGCCGAGTCATGCAACAGCCGAACAAGCTGCTACTGCTGAGCAGTCAGTCAGAGAGCACTTGACTTGGTGACCAGGATGAGCCTCAGAGAGAGCGGAGCCCCGGAGCTCTCCGAGACCTTCTCCCTGTGGTTGATTTGTCCAGGTTTTCTAGGACCAGAGAGCGAACCCAGGGCCCTTTTAAAAATTCTAAACTCTGAAATAGGTTCTCACTAAGTCCTAAGTTGCCCAGGCTGGGCTCAGACTTAAAATCCTCCTGCCTCGGATTGCTGTGATGTGAGTTTGAGGCTGAGCTGAGGGCCAGCCTGAACCACAAAGCGAGACCCTGTCTCAAAAAACCTTAAAAAAAAAATCCTCCTGCCTCAACCTCCCGCGGTGCTGGGGTTAGACATGGGCCACCAGGCCTGGCAGCTCATTCTGGTATGAAAGAACGCTTGCAGGGCGACTGAGTTCCTGATGATCGGACATGTCCTTTCTTGTGTCCTTTCTAGTTGCCCCAGACCAGGGAGTGTGGGAAGCGTGGGTGTGACTTCCAGGCAGTTGGTGTTAAGAGTATAGAGCTGTTCATCTGCGGGGCCACGGTGAGGGGCTGCATTTTGTCACACGCGGTTCTGTGTGTTATCTAACTGTGCGTGGGGTGGACCCCCGCTGTGCTGCTCCATCATGCTCAACTTGGAGCCAGAGGGGCTACGGGGGACAGCCAGGAGGGTGCAGGGCAACTACCCTCTGTTGCTCTCCAGGACAGCAGGAGTTTTTCATGAGAAACAATTCAGTTGCTGAGAGACCGAGCACACGTTAACCTTTTCAAATCTAGGAACCACGGACACTTGAAGGTGGTATATGCATGCACAGCACGAGCCAGCTTTGGACTAATGTTGGTCATGGGGACCAGTGAGATCTTCCCCGTTGAAGATGAATCAGCAGCATTCAGGGGTCCGTCCTTCTCAGATGCTGTGGGCTGCGCCCATTGGGTGCCGGATTGGATGTGACCAGATGTCTCTGGACGTCACTGGTGTCCTCGGGTGGTATGGTGGACAGTGTGGTCCCCAGCTGAGAACTTATGAGCAAATACCCTCAGCCCCAAAGCTTTCCTAGGCAGAGAGAAGGGCTGACTCACCCAGATGGGCTCCGGTGGTATTGCTGGGCGCTGGTCAGGTTCTGCCTCTTGATTGTCTGTTGGAGCAGTCACGAGTCAGCCGAGGCCTCCGTACCCCCTGTGGCCACAGCCAGGTCCTCACCCTCCATCCTCTGGCCCCTCGAGTCCAGCTTTGCAGGCTGCATGTTTTCTGTGCTGCTGGCCTACACTTCGGACAGCCACGAGAGGAGTCACTGGTGGCCCTGCACCCTTATGCTCACCCTCAGCCTTTCAAATGATGGCTAGACTTGGGCCCTCGTCTGCGTTGTACACGGTCCCTCCTGCACAGCGGGAGACCGGGCTGTGAACACCTGTCACTGACTGGCCCTTTGCTCATCCCTGGCCACCTGGCAGGAGACTTCGGACGTCCAGCCCATCACTGTGGACCTTAGGGTAGCACAGACGGGGGCTTCTTGGTCCTGGGCTCTTTGAGTTGACTCTGGGCTGCCTTGGGAATCCCATGCCTGTGCCAGTTAAAATGCCACCCAGGAGAGGTGCTGGGCTTCGTCCCGTTCATCAAAGCTAGCAGAGGAGTTTCCCAAGCCGGCGTGTGTGAGGGGAGGCTTTGGAGCGACTTGTCTGCACTAATGACTTCTTCCCCTCAAAGCTGCCCCGACAAGCTAGCCACAAGCCCAGCGTGTAATTACTCGGGAGAGTCAAGCCTCTAGTTTGTATTTCCACAGTAACTATAATCGACTTCCTGTCCGTTAATTACAGTTTCCTGACACAGACCAGAGGCCAGATTCTCGCATGCACCTGAGGGTGGCCTTGGTCTGGATTCCGCAGCACCTGCCGCTCAGCAGGTCAACTCCAAGTCGGTTTTTCCCTTCTTTGCTCTTGTCTGTCTTCCTGGCCTGGAGGGCACAGCCTTCCAGCCCTCACAGAGTCAGTGCCTCTGGACCATGTACGCCAGGCCTGGGATAGGAGCCTCATGAGCACTGGGTCAGGCTGGGAGCAGCATGGAGCCAGGCTGAGGCTCATAGGGTGGGAGCCAGCAGGCTGGGCGGGCAGGCGGGAGCTTGCCTGTCGCGCAGCCTGCAGCAGTGACGACCTTGGTGACACAGAGCAGACACTTTTCTGATCACAGTGCCTTGCCTTTTCTCAAGAAGAAACCCAAGTTTTAGGAGGCTGGTGTGTGAGCATGAGGCCGACCTGTGGGTATTAAAGCCGTTAAGGCTGAGCATGTGTAAAATGAAGACAAAGGCTCTGGAACCCTCGTCTATGGGACAAGCAGGCCGGCCACAGCTGGCAGCCACTGCTGCTGGACAGCCAGCCTCACGCGTGTGTGTGCAGTAGGAGGCGCTGCAGGAAGGACAGAGTCAAGCTGCTGCCACATCCTGGTGACCTGCAGCTGACTGAGAGAAAAGCCTGCAGCATGTCTGAGGAGGTGGAGCATGTGAGTGTGTTTTAGCAGTGCCCTTGGACGGCCGGGCCCCGCGTATCTCTTACTCCGTCACTTCCGGTGACTCTGGGGCAGGCTGTTGGTGCCTTTCTGTGTGCCCTGAGTGCGCCTCAGGCTCTGGGGGCTGGGCATCCACGCCCAGGAGCTAGGCTGGCTTCCTTCACGTTCTTTCCTTTGAGACCGGTCTGGCTACATAGTCTAGGATGATGTTGAAATCATGGTGTACTCAGGATGCCCTTGAGCTTGTAAAAATCCTCTTGCCTCAGCCTTCCAAATGCTGGAGTTACAAGTGTGCAGCACCACACCCGGCTCCCCCTACTTTGGTCTCACACACAAAGCCAGACACAGCGACACGACCGGGAGTCATCCTAGAGGTCTTCTGACCTCCTGCACGGGGCTGGATTTGCACAGTTAGCAGAGTTTAGGTGGAGAGAGGAAGAGCTAAGGTTTTAAGAGTTTTTAAGAGTGGCTTTAGAGGGTGCAGTATGTTTCCTGTGGTGATGTCACTGTGCATAAAGTTTGGAGGGAGGTGGTGTCACTTACTCTGTGGTAGAGCACGTGTTGGGCCTGTGTGAGGCCTTCGTTCAAGCTCTGGCACCAAAAAGAAAAGGAAACAACAGCCGAACTCAAGTGGGAGGGGGTTCAGGGCTTCTGGAATGTCACCACCTGCCAGCGGGTGTGGGAATGTGTGGCGCCGGCGCCCAAGCCGGCTGCCATGGCCGGGCGCTTAGAACTCTCTTCAGAATGCAGTTGACAGCAGGTGACAGGGGCAGAAACCACGGATACACGGAGGACAGCCAGGCGTCTGCCGGCCGAGGGACGGGTGGGCAGCACTGGGTGTGGTGCTCCGCACCCGGAGGTGAGGTGCCCGGATCCTGCGCAGCTGCCCCGAGCTGGGTGTGCACAGTGCCCTGGCCATGGGCAGGGGCAGCTGCCACCAGACCCAGGCCACGCTGGGGCCCATGGCTCCATCTGACCAGTGGTCTCCGTTTCTGATTCCCAGTACTAAGGACTAAACCCAGAGCCTTCACATGGAGCTACATCCCCAGCCATTTAGAGACAGGGCCTCCTACGGTGTCCTAGCTGGATATGAACCTTTGCTCTTCCTGCCTCAGCCTCCCAGAATACTTGAATTACAAGACTATGTCATCACATCTGGCTGTGGCTGGCTTTTTTATGAGTATGGTTTTTCTGGGCTATTTTAGCACAGTGAAGAAAAAGTGAGTTTGGTGTGTGCAGCCCCCAAGGAAACCTTTGTTGTTGGCCACACTGGGGATGGACCCCAGGGCCCGGTGCATACTGGGCACAGTGCGCCGGCCTCACCCCAGTCCTTCATGTGGTGACTCTCCCGGAAGGATAAACAGAACGCATGTTTCCGACTGATTTCTCCTTCAGCTCTCTTCAAGAAACAACAGTGCAGTCAGTGACTGTACCGAAGTGTGTCTTGGCCTCCTTCTGCATACTTCCCAGCTGGGCCTGCTTCTGGGGTGCTGTGCAGCAGGGTGGGGTCATCTCCTTGCAAACCTAGGGACTCTACTTTCCTCTCAGGCACTCAGCTCGCTGATGTAGTGTCTTTTCTTTTTTAGTGTTTTTGAGACAGGGCTCACTGACATCAATGTCCTCCTTTCCCAGCCTCAGCCACTGTGTAGCCCAAGCGAGCCTTGAACTCACAGCAGTCCTCCTGCCTCTGCTTCCCAAGTGCTGGGATTACAGGCATGAGCCAACACACCTGGCACTGTGGTATGAGGTACCGATTGCTACTGGTTGTAAATCACCACACCCGGCACTGTGGTATGAGGTACTGATTGCTGACGGTTATAAGTCACCACACCTGGCATTGTAGTATGTGGTTACCAGGGATTGAACTCATGTCCTTGAGCTTGCAAGGCAGGTGCTGAAACCACTGAGCTAAATCCCGGGCCCTGTAGTTTCTTTTTTTAACTTACATATAAACCATTTCCTGTAAGACAGTGTCCTTTTCCCTGTGAAGTAACTCTATATAATAGCAATTGTTTGATTTTTAGGGGAACTAAAGATATATTTTTATTCCTACTTTACAATAGTAGGACACTCTCTAAGTGAGTGGTTTCCATCTTCTCTTGCAAGACTTATTTTATAAATATTTTTTAACTTACCTGTAAACCTGTGGCTTATAGCATGATTTTGATGTGTTAGTTAAGAAACAAAATATAAGAACTGCCTTTGAGGAGACCTCATATAATCTTCTGAATTTAGTGTAGAAATAGAGCTACTTTTTTGAGGCAGAGACTCATTGTATAGTTTAGGCTGGCCTCGAATTTGTGGCTGTTGTCCCTCTGGTCTCCCAAGTGCTGGGATTATAGACCTGCACCACTAGAGCGACTTCTTTTAAGACTGCCTTCTTTCCTGCCACACATTCTTGCCCAAGAACTCCCCCTCCAGTGTGGAACCCAGGGCCTCACACGTGCTGGGCAAGTGCTGTACCCTGAGCTGCCCTGCCAGGCCCAACTGCTGCTGTGAAGAGCCATCAAGGGCTTTCTGGACCTGTACGAGGCCCAGGGTGCCGCTCAGAGCCAGGAGGCTCCAAGCCCTTCCTGGCTGACTTCACCTGGCGGCTTCAGGAACATACCTGCAAACTAGGCCCGGCAGAGAAGAGAACGCAAGATGAAACCTCAGGTAGCAGGTGCAGTAGGGCATGAAACCCCCCCCGGGTCCTCAGAGACCAGGTGAGTTCTGCATCCTGGTTCCCCATGTGGCACTGACAAAGCAGCCTGACTAAGGGACCCTGGGGCCAGAACCAGGCAGGGGCTGGGCCACCAGCAGGCACAAAGTCCATGCACACACGCATGCAGGAGTGGTCTGCTGTTCTTGTGCATGCGTGTGGATGCATGTGTGCACGTGCATGGCAGAGAGCCAGAACAGGTGGACGCTGGGCTGGACGTTGAGTGTCTCGGCCTGACCTCCCCAGGCCGCCATTGGTGCTTACGCTCTAGCCCCTGCTGCCTGGGACGCCTCTAGCCCGCGCTGACATCAGTGTCCTCTGAGAAGTCTGAACATGGCGCCACCTTTGTCCCAGTTCGTGGCTCCACTTTCCCAGCCTCAGTTACCTGTGACCAGCTGCGGGTCAGAAATATCAGGTGGAAAGTTCCAGAAGCAACTCCAGAGATTTAAATAACTTTCACTACAGCCCACAGGGGACACCACGGCTCCAGGGCTGCCGAGCTGGGGGGAAGGCACATTTCTTTCTCTGCTGTCCTGTAAACTCGGACATCTCTGCCCGCCTGCTCACCTAGCTGGGAAGCAGGTGTCTTAGTAACCTGTTGGTAAAGAACCGGCTGTGTTTGCTCTTTTTACTCACTCCCCGTGGTCATTTTTCACGAGCCAGACCCCATCCTGTTTTTGGTAACCAATTTTTGCTTATGTTTTTCAGATTTGGAAGTCTGGTTCCCCTGTGCTCCATTCCCTCCCACACACACCTAGGATGTTCGTACATGTTTAAGTGGGTGGTACCTCAATACAGGCCCCCAGTGCAGCAACTGGCATGTCTGTCTCCTTAAATACTGTCCCTTCTGTGCACTGGCATCCTGCATTGCAGGCTCTTCTCTAGTTCGGCTTGCTCAGCCTGTTTAGGAGGGAAGAATCCACTCAGACAGAAGAAATCCTTGGACAATGAGATAATGGCCCCCAGAGGTTTTGTTTGCACCTAATGGCCCTGTAAGACAAGCTGATTGATTATTTTATTGTCCTGGTCAGATATCCTGAGGCCCAGGGAGATTAAAGTACTTAATCCTGGATAATTCATTTAGAAAGTGATGTGGCTGCAGGAAGGAGGCATCCTGAGGCAGAGACAGTGGTCTCCGGGGCCCCACCCCATCACCCTTGGGAGCAGCTAAGCCCAGGCTTTAACCGCCGAGGTCTCAGTGCAGTGCAGGTTGTTCTCCCCAAGCCGGCTCCCATACCTAGGACAGTGGCAGAGTGGGCAGCATTACGGGATCTTCCCTGGAGTAGCTGTGCCTCCCCGCACAGCTCAGGGCATAGATGCCCGGCTGTATGGCACCGGGGGGCGATCGGGGCCGCCAGTATGGTCAGCAGTGTGGACTGGGCCCTGGCCGACTGCAGGGGCACTGACCCCTGTGAGGCCTGTGTCTGGCCGTCCCGTCCCCGCCTGCTTCCAGTTAACAGGGACTTGTTCACCCGTTCAGCAGGGCTCTTTGTCTCAGCCGCTGCATCCTACTGCACATCAGTGGCTTAGAATAGCAAGTACCTCATGTCCCGTTAGCACAGAGAGCTGGAAGGGTGGGCTTCAATCAGGTTCATTAACAGAAGGAATTGGCTGCTTTTCCAGGACAGAAACTGCACTCCCAACACAAGTGAACCGCACTGCCTGTAAGCAGAGATCAGGGGCTGGGGGAGAGGAAGCGGAGAGCAGCCGGCGCACACCCAGCCCGGAGCTGTAGGGAAGGAGAGCACGGGTGCTGTGGTGCTGAGCGGCGGCGCTGGCTGGGGAGCCGCTAATGGATGCACGGAAATGACGACGCACCGGCTGTTCCGAGTGCATCTCGGTGCACTTGGTGGCCAGCCAGGAACTCATCAAATCAAGTTAATGGAGAGTTAAATGGCTTCTGAAGCCCTCTGGCTCATGGCAGCTGGGAGCCAGGGCTGTGCTCTCAGCGTGCCCCAGCACCCGAGATGGGCGTGGGCCAGGTCACGGGATGTGGGCAGGGCAGTTGTCAGGGTCTTCAGGGAAATCCCTACCCTTGAGACCTTGCTTTCTGGAGAGTCCTGAGCCCACCTGCTCCTGCTTGGGGGCAAAAGCTATGTCAGAGTGGCACCAGCTGCCCCAGCGTGGGGGAGTGGGCTGGACGCACCCAGAGATAGGGCTTTCCTTAATCGTGTGTGGACAGCGCCGGAGGGAATGGTGTGACTGGCGCGTATCTTGTCCATTTCCACGCCACCTCCCTGCATCACGGCTCTGTAAAGCACAGGCCAGAGGGCTGCACAGCGCGCGAACTGTGAGATTCTTATCTTTCAAGCAGAGTGTGTAGAGACTGTAATAATGACAAATGAAGAGGCACCTGATTTATACTGTTTTCCCTTAATGCGCTTGCAGGGAATGAGAAAGCAGAGGCCACGCCGTGAGTTCTCAAGATAGGACCGCTCGGTTTCCGGTCTCCCTCCAGCTCCTGCGCTGGGCTTAGTGAGAGGAGGATTAGTGTTGTTTGTTACTTAGCACCAAGAAAAGCGTGTTTCCTTATTGAGTTAAAAATCCTTCGGGGCAGTTGAATGAGTTACCACGTGGGGAAGCAGCACTTTAGAGCCGGTGAAGTTGGACTGCATTTGTTTCTTCTCACATACGCAGAGTCAAGGACCTGAGGCCCGAACGGGGTGGGCTGGGCAGCGCTGTGCTGCCAACGCTTCTGGGCTTGCCTCGTCTGTGTGGCAGCCGCACAGTGGGAATTTCTGTGGTACCCTTCAGAGCTGGGAGAATGTCCCTCGTGGCCTGAGGTGCTGGGCTGGTAAATGACCGGCCAGCCGGCCAATGCCCAGGTGGGTGCCAATGGCCAAGCCCCTTGGCTTGCTGGCCAGGTCTGTGTCATCGCTGTGGTCTCTGCATCCTTGTCAGCGACTCTTCTCCTCCTTCCTCTCTGCCAGCTCATTCTCCCTGGTGACGTAATAATGCGTTTTGCAGAGAAGCGCCTTTTGCAGGAAGGCTTTGAGCCTCATGGATATTTTCAGACCTCTTGAGTTTGCACAGCTCCTTCCCCCTCCTCTGAGGGGCACTGGATGCCTGCACCTGGCACGCTGGGCGCTGGTCTCTGTCAGCTTCCTGGGGGCAGCAGAGCAGACCTGAGAGAAGAATCCGCCTGGCTCGCATTGTCCCTCTCACACTGCTTCGCCCTTACTTGCAGTTCTTGTTTCTTTGTGTTTCTGTCACTTCTGGCTGAGCTGCTACTTAAGAAGTTTGGATCCTTTTTTTTTTTTTTTTTGAGACAAGGTCTCGCTTTGTGGTTCAGGCTGGCCCTGAGCTCAGCCTCCAACTCACATAACAGCAATCCTCGTGCCTCTGCCTCCCGAGTGCTGGGAGTACAGGCGTGAGCCACCACACCCGGCACTGTGGTATGTGGTACTGGTTGCTGCTGGGGTGAGTCTCCATGCCCAGTATGGTATGTGGTTACCAGGGATCAAGCCTGGGCCCTTGTGCTTGCAAGGCAGGCACTGGAACCACTGAGCCAAATCCCCAGCCCAAAGTTTGGATCCTTTTTGTGCATCTTCTGAGCCCAACTGGTCCCTAAACATGGCAGGGTCTTAAAGTTGGCACCTGCCCTCGTGTTCTGGCTTCTTCCACTTCCTGCAAGGCCCTGGACCGCACAGAATATCACAGACCCTTGTGTCCCCCACGCTGCTGTCTCCCCCTTTCTCCTCAAGTCCACTGCAGAGTGGCCAGGACTACTGGAAGATACACATATGGCAGCCCCATTCTTGAGTCGCCATCAACATTTTTCCAACTGTATATGCATTCGGCTCATGCAGGGCTCTGTTCCTGGCATCAGAGTGTCATCATGGCGGCCGTTATTACCCAGCATCCCCTGTGGGCTGGTCCATCTGGGTGAGTGACACCTCCCCTCCACCAGGTGACACTGTGCTGGATCTGTGGCTTTCCTGTGGGACAGCAGGTCACAGACAGTTCCAGAAGCAGAGCTGCTGAGACAGGGTGAGCCGGGCCGGGCCTTCCACAGGTTCCAAAGACAGGCCTGTTGGTGCCACTGTTGTCCTCTGCCCTGAGCATATCCTGGGCGAGCCATGCCGGCAGCCACGTTGCTCAGTCCCTCCCCTGGTCGCAGTGACCCTTTCCGGTCTCCTGAGAGGCACACCTCCTTCAGAGCAGTGCCCAGTGCCCGGGGCAATGCTGTTCCCTCTTAGCTCCTGTGCAGAGGCCGTCCCCACCCCAGGCCACCTCATCTCCCCTTTTAGCTGTGTTCTAAACAGAGACCCTAGTTTGCCTCAGATGCCCGGAGGTGGCTGGCAGTTCCCGCACCGGTCTGGCAGCAATGAGAGGTGCCACTCTTGAAGGGCCAGTGGCAGCTTCTGTCCCTGGAGCTTCCTGCCATGTGTGGTGCTCCCTCCACAGGGGCCTGAGGCCTATGGGAGATGGCAGGCTGGCAGAACGGTACTATGGCTCAGGGGAGCAGGAAAGGCAGTGGGCACCCCATCAGCCTTTCTGAGAGGGAGCAGGGGACCTAGGTACAGCAAAGAGGGTAACTGGGCTAGAAAGGGCTGGGCAGAGAGGGCAGTGGGAGGCGTGGAAGTGCCCTGGGTGGGCAGAAAAGAGCCCGAGGGGAGACAGAGGCGGGTCAGGAGAGAACACAGAGCCCACCACCTACAGGACACTCGGGGAGACGCAGAGTCACCGCTGAGGGGGTCTAGGGCGTGAGCTGGGACCCTTTGGGCTAGGTCTTATCCTGACACCTAGGGACGGAGTGGCTGCAGCATCTGTAGCTGGAGTGTGGAGTGGTCATCTCCCTGACCCAGCTAGGCCTTTGCCCGGCTCCCAGAGCAGTGCCAGGCTGCACCCCCGTCCGCTGTGTGTCTCCCGGAGTAAGCCCCGCCACAGGCACCCCACTGCTGCCGTGAGTGTCCCCAGCACCCTGCAGCAGGTTGGCATCCAGTGCCAGGGCAGCAGGAGGGAGAGAAGCGAGCTGGCTGGCTGGTTCCTGTGTTCTCAGGGGAGGAGGGAGCAGCTTTCTGTCTGGTGCCACCTTGTCTGTCTGGGGCTCACACACAGACCCCAGACGCTACACCCAGGACCTAAGTCTCAAGAACACTGTCCTTGGGGAGGGAGCAGCTGTGACAAGATTGTTGAGATGCTCTGAACACACTGCAGTGGCCATTAGGAGCCACGTGACTGTCTTCGTGACAGTGACACAGCTTGCTAGGAAACCTGAATTTGTGCCCCAGGTCACCATCACCCCCTTTGGGTTGCTGGCTGGAAGCCTGCAGAATCCTCATCCATGCTGGGCCTTGCATGGGAGCTGTGGGCTCTGAGGATGGGGGCAGAGACCAGGGCAGGACAAGTGGGAGGGCCACAGGCTGCAGCGCTGGGACCTGGGCACCTTCCTGTCAGCGCAGACTGTCACAGGGGTGTTTGCAGGGACCCTGGAATGTGCAGACACGGGCCGCGTGTGTCGTATCGCTCCTCATCTGTTGTACATTTTGTGTGCACAGACGTTAAACACATCTAAGGATCACCCAGCAGTGAGGCCCCAAATTTTATCTCTGTTTCTGCTGCTGGTGTTCTGTGCTGTGCTTCTCTCTGGGACGCTATGTCTGACACCCGCTTCCCAAGTGATGGCTTTTCCCTGCTGGGCACCCCAAGTGATGGCTTTTCCCTGCTGGGGCTTCAGCCCAGGCCCTGCTGCAGTTGAAGAAACTGTTGGCCTGAGTCTCCCTGATGCAGACCAGATGGACCTGGTGCAGACCAGGTGGACCAGCAGGCAGGTGTTCAGGGTGCAGATGAAAGAGGTCAGCTGCTGTTTTAGAACTAAAAATGACCCGGGCTGGGGCTGCAGCGCCAGGATTGAGCACTTGCTTAGTGTGCACAGGTCCTAGGTCTGGTCCCCGGCACCACTGGAAATACCCTCAGTGTCCTTTATTGTTGTTACTGTGCAGATGAATTCATATCACAGATGCTGTCAGTGGGGCGGACAGAGAGTCTGAATGATTCTCCTGAAAATTGTTCCATGAGCCAGCAAGAGGCCTTGAGTGCCTGGCAGGTGAGAGCGGAAGGAGCTTCGGGGCAAAGGCAGAGGGCGCAGAGAGGACCAGGGCTCCAGAGCACCTGGAGCCCAGCAGGAGACCTGCCTTGGTGTAGAGGGACCCAGCCACGCTGGCCTCGCCAGGTGTGAGGGAGCTGACCTCGTCTGGCCATGAGCTGGGACATTCCACAGCTCTCTGAGAATACGGCGTGTAACGTTATAACTGTAAAACCCGGCTGCGTATTAGAAGCTTTGCCAGATTTGTTAATTTCCTTTTTTAATGTTTGAGTTGATTGTTATCAGGGTAAGTTTTTCTAAAGAACTTTTGAGCAAGCACTCCCACTTTCGTTAACAGCCAGGCCTGCTAGCGATCGACAAGGAGGCCTCAGACAGGCCCAGCGTGGCTCTCAGCTTCGAGGAAAAGTGTGTGGAGCAGTCAGGTAGCAGAGAGAAAGCTGTTTCCAGCTGCTCATCCCCATAGAGGGAATTGAAAGATACTGTCACAAGTGTGATCTAGATATGATGACAGGTGAATCCATCCATGTGTTAAGGCTAGGGCGCTGTTGTTGGGGTACAGGCAACCTGGGGTGAAGCTATTCTAAAAGTCTGGCCCAGCCAGTTGTGGTGGCACACGCCCTGTAATCCTAGCACTCAAGGCTGGAACAGGAGGATTATTATGAGTTTCAGGCCAGCCTGGGGTCCCTAGTGGGTTCAAGGCCAACCTGTGGTACCTAGTGAGATCTTGTCTTGAAAACCAAAGCAAAAAGCCAACACATGGCCCACATTCCCCAAGAGGGATGGGACAGGGAAGTCCAGAACCTCAGGCAGCACCCAGGAAATACCTTGTGCCAAGAAGAGCTAGCAGCCCATGTGGTGCACACCACCCCCTCCCGACACAGCCACTCTCCTCTGTTCTGCTAAGGCAAGGGGGAGACTGAGTTACGGCCGTGCTCTGAGTTTTGGCATGGGCCCTGACACCTGCTGTGAGCGGAGAGCTGAACACCTGTGCCCTGGGGGCTTCCCAGTTGGCGCTTCAGGGCAGGTGAGTCCATGCACATGGCTGGGCACCTAGGAGTTCAACATGTACTAGGCATCTCCAAGTCTAGTCCTCAGGGCGTGGCTTTTTAATTCAGTTTGCTCAACTATGAAGCCTGTCTAGTAAGGTCAGGAGCAGTCAGTGGAAACAAAGATATTTCCGATCTGGGCTTTGATTTTATCCTCCACACAAGCTAATCAGCTGTCCCTGCTTGCTGAGACTCCTAGGTCAAGGACAGAGAGTGGATCACGCAGGACACAGCAGGCAGTGCTGGCGGGCAGCCCTCTGTCCAGCGAGAGTGACCCCCAGGGACTTGGATGCCTGGGTAGCACTCAGACCACCTTTTGTTGGTACTGGCATTGGAGCCAGGGCTTTCACCCTATTTTTTCTCTTGAGATAGGCTCTCACAGAGTCACTAAATTGCCTGGGCTGGGCTCAAACTTGCCGTTGTCTTGCCTCAGGCTCCACAAATGCTAGGATTTCAGGCTCGCACCACTGAACCCATTTTGGAGTAAGCAAGTCTGCTTCTGCTGCCTGAGGCCAGCGCTTTGTCTCGGGGTGGACAGTCCCAGGGACAATCCTGCGATGTCTCCTGGGCTGGCCTGCATGTACCCTGCTGGGTACTGTGTGTAAGCGTGCAAGAGACCCATGGAGCCAGTCTGCTGCTGATACAGAACTGCAGGATTCACAGCAGCAGTCATAGTCAGAGAGGGCGTAGAGATGGGACTGTCCATACACAGGCATTCCATAGCATACAGTTCATGCTTAAAGTTTTGAATATATATCAAATCTTATTTCACTCTTAAAAACTATATTGTTTTTCCTGCAGACTTATGCTTGCAATTTTTTTCTCCAATTCCTTTGTTTTTTACTGTTTTTTGTTTTTTAATTTTTTTGAGACAGGGTTTTGCATTGTAGCTCAGTCTGGCCCTGAACTATGTAACCCAGGCTGGCCTTGAACTCACATCGATCTTCCTGCCTCTGCTTCCCTTGTACTAGGATTACAGGTGTGAGTCACCACGCCCGGCTCCTCTGTCTTTACTTTGAAGGAAGCATCATACAGCATGAGGTTCTTTGGGTGCCATTGGCGATGTGGAAGAAGGAAGCGGTTGATCCCGCCCCGGCCTCCGCAGCTCAGGAAAACAGGCAGACAGCTTCCCAGCAAGCCCTGGCGATGTCAGGAAAGGAGCCCACTCCAGTGCAGGGGTGTCTCCTAATATTTCTGCCAAGAGTTGCCCCCTGTTATTGCAGCACTCAGAATGCTGAGCCAGTGCAAGGCCCGCCTGAACTACATAACAAGACCCTTTCATCTCCTCCCCAAAAAGAACACGTGTATGTTTTAAAATTTGTATTTCTATAACCAGAACCCCCTAGTTCATTAGAGCTGCGATGCAGCATGTGCATTTCTGTTCTGCAAACGCCAGAATAGCGCGTGCCTAGAGTCGCCCCGTCTTCTTGCTCCCTCCCGCCTGTGTTGTCTACCTCCTGGTTGCTGTCTCTCGGAGGACTGAAGTAAACGAGTCTCGGGCAGGGGGCAGGGGGCAGGGGCCTGGCTTTGTTGTGGAGGAAACTGTGCACGGGAGGGATGTACTCAAAGTCTTGCCAACTCTGCCAACTCCAGCCCTCGCCCGACATCCAACCCTTCCTTGCTGGCGTCTGCCCTTCCAGGGTCGCTGGAGCTTTTCAGGGCACATGGCTGCCGGGCTGTGAGTGCACGGCAGGTGCTCTGTGCTGTGGTCTCTGCTCCTCTTTCTGAATGAATGGCGGCTTCTCCATCCAGGGCACGGCTGGGTCCCAGTTGCCCCACGCCTCTTTGGAGGCCACGTGAAGCACAGGGCCGGGCCCAGGAGCCAGGCTTTCTGAGCTGTGTGTGAGGATGAGCGCACCACACTGGGGCCTAGCAGGGTCAGCCCCCAGCTCGGGCCAGCTGAGAGCCAGGTCACCATGGTGCTGGGCCAGCCTGGCCTGTCCCTCATCGCTCCTCAGAAGCAGTGGTGTGTCCTTCCTGCCAGGACCTCGCCCAGGACAGGACCAGCCCTGTCCCGAAAACCTTCCTGAGCAAGGGCAGCTCCTGGAAGTTCTAGGCCATCTCTTGGGGGCTCCCAGGATAACCTGACCCACTTTGTGACCGACTGGGACTGACTATTTTTAAAGTCTGAGCCACTTCTCAAAGGCAGAGCCTTCCCTCTGGGGAACACAGGCTACGTGGATGCCCATAGGCACCACACAGCACGTCCTAATGCCAGCACTGAGGAGCTGCTCGTCCAGTGCATTAGGTTGGTACGCAGGTGGGTGTTGCCATGGTGATGGGCAGGGCCTGGCCCAGGAGGCAAGTGCTTGAGGATGGCACAGGCAGCTGGCCTCTCTGGCAGGGTCCCGGGCCATCCTGGGCTGCAGGGCCTTGTAGCCCTAGCCGTGTTTGCAGTAGAGGAAAAGTTAACCTTGAACAAAGAGCTGAAATACCGGAGGCCAGAGGGTAGAACTCACGTAGACGGCGTGTCTGGAACGTGGGTGGACAGAGGCACGCTGTGGAGGCTTTGGGGAGAGGAGAGGAGATGCGGGAGGAGAGCCTGTCTTGATGTTTCTGTGCTGACCTCTCTGTGGTTGAGAACCCAGGTGCATTAGGCGTCTAGAAAAGGATCATGAATCCCAAAGGACTTTAAAGACAGGAAACGCCCCAGGTCCCCAGAGCTGTCTGTGGAGAACCCCATGAGAGATTTCAGTGGGAGAGGCCTCCTCGTGGCCCTTCCCGTGGAGCCAGCTTGGTCCGGTCTACTTCTGCTGGCCGAGGGCATCCAGGGTGTGAGACCCCCTGACTGGACCTGGCTGAGCAAAGCGGGGCACCTGGCCCCAGTGACGTCTGCAGGGAGCCACGCAGCAGCAGGGAGCCAGAGGGCCCTCAGGAGAGTCCCTAAGGGCTGGTGGCAGAGGCCTGACCCTGGGGAACAGCCAGGCCCTGGAAATTCCACCCGAGAATCAGAAAACTGCAATGGCTTCTCTAAAGGACTAACTGGGCCTCAGAAATGCAGCTTGAGTGGACCTGATCTGAGAACCCAAAGCCTCCAAAATCTAAAACTCATAGCTTGGTGCCCACCGAAAGTGGGAAATTCCATGCCGTGGAACTTGGTTTACTGCACAGAATTACCAAATCTGTTGCATAAAAGGATCTCCAGGCTCTGTGTATAATGTGTGTATGAAACATTTTGCGTTTAGGGTTCGATCCCATCCTGAGATATCTCCATATTCTAGCTTTGAGAGCAGTCCTCAGCCCATGACACTTGGCGTCCAGGCATTTCGGGTGAGGTGCTCTGGCCTGTGTGTTTCTCTCTCCAGGAAGTCCACGGGCTGCTGCCATGCTCCTCTCCTGGGCCCCAGCGTCCAGAAGATGGGGATGTCCCAGCCCTCTCAGGGCGCTGTGCTGTGGCTTCTCAGTTTATGCTCCTCCAGGTGCAGGCTTTCTTCCCGAGGGATTGATGTGGATCCTCCCCTTCCCAGGATGTGAAGGTGCATGTCTCTAGCTGGCTAACAGCAGTTCCCCATAGACAAGCTCTTCCTGTGTGGAAGTCCCATGACCGCTTTATAGAAGGAGTGGATGAGACAGAAGCAGAGATGGCTGGGGAGCAGGAGACTTGACAGTCCAGGCTGTCTTCGCTGCCCGCTGACCCTCGGTCAGAAGCTCAAGCTTGGAGCCCAGGACCTGGAGCGGGAGGCCCTGTGCTGACCGCAGAAGGGCCTCTGCAGACAACAGACACAGGCCAGGTTGCAGATAGTGCGTAAGAAAAGGAGGCCACTTGCTTCTTGGACGTATTTGAGGAATAGTGCCTCCAGGAGAGGTGACCCGGTGGTTTCATGTTTCTTTAAGGGCGGCGAGTTTTTACCATGTGTGTCAAGGTGTTGTCTTTTATTATTGTTGGTAGTGATAACATATGCAGGTTCTTTTGACTTTTTTTTTTTTTTCGTCCTTTAACTGGTGTACAACCATGGATTTGGCTAAACGGGGTTTAAAGGTTGGCATGGCTGCTTTTATCCGTGGATGGTGAAAGAGTGTAGGGCATGCTGCTCTTGGGGGGCTGCGGGCTATCTTGGGCAGCTGCTGAAGCCCTCGGGAACTGTGCCATGGCTTACTCCACGTCTGCTCAGAGAAAATAATCAGGTGACAGACACAGTGTCTCTCCTGTGGATGAGAGCCGTGCCCTTACCTGGGGGGGTGGTTCCTCTGGATTGGGGGCCACTGAAGACGGTGGATGTAATTCTGAGGGCATTAAAGCCCCTTTGGGGGAAGCGAGGTGTTTCTGCCTCCGGGTCCCGTCAGGCTCCTCAGCTGGGCGCTCAGAGCCTGCTCTCCGTGGGCAGTGACTACGGCCCTTCTGGCTGTTGAAGTCTCCGAGAGTGTGGGTGGATTTGTCCCGTCTCTCTGGAGCAAGCGACCTCGGAACTGCAAATTACTGAGTACCCAGTGCTTGCAATCCAGGGAGATAAGAAGAAGTGACCTCAGTGCAAGACTCTCCTCCACCTCCTGCTGAGACGGCTGCTCAGAGGAGAGGTGAGGAGGCCTGGGCCTGAGCCCTGAACGGCCCTCCCTCCCAGCCCAGTTGTACTGACGAGAGCAGAGCCCGAGCGCTTCGCCAGCATTAGTCAGGGACAGTCTGAGGCAGGAGCTGGCAATGATGAGGGTGTGGCATGGGCTGTGGGGAGATGGTGTTTTCAGCTCTGCAGTTAGCATCTTTCAATCTTTCTTTTTTTGTGGTCCCAGGAATTGAACGTGGGCTCTTGTGTTTCCAAGGTAGGCGTGGTACCACTGAGCTAAATCCTTACTATGTTTTGTTTTGTTTTGTTTTGTTTTGTTTTGTTTTTGTGGAATGAACCTGAGATTGAACTCAGGACCTTTGCTTGCCAAGCAGTTGGCAGCACCCATCCCCCCATCTTGGTGTCTTTTGGAGGAAATGGCCTTGCAGGATGGATGTGGCAGGTCATACACGTATGTTGCCAGACACCTTTGCATCCATGGCGATTTGTCCTACAAGGCTACCAGTGCGTGCCTCTGTACAGGACAGCTGTGCCATCAGTGTTCACAGCTTGGGTTGTTCTTCTTAAGCAGAGGGGAACCAAGAGCCCTTTCCAAGATGCCCCCAGGTCCAGTCCTTTTGTCCCGTGCCAGCCCTGAGCTTGTTTTTAGCTCCAGGCCAAACAGCCCAAGTCAGGAAAACCCGGAAAGCATGATCTCCAAGACTGTGTCGGACCCTGGCGTTCAGAGATGGCAGAGTTGCTGTGGCTGCTCCCACACAGCCAGGAACCCACATGCTTGCACTTTCTCTCTGACCTTGACTCTGCGTGCCTCTCCCAACTAGGGCTGCACCGAGAGCTGCCAGCCAGGCACTGGCCGTGGTTCTCACTGCCACAGAGGTCGCAACCACGGCCTCCTGGGAGAACAGCATAATGTGGCCCTTGGGAAGAGCGCCTATCCTCCTTGCTTGGGCTTGTGGAGGAGCTGTCGTTGGCACACATTTCTGGAGAGAGGCACAGTGGCTATGAATGGCACTGTTGTTATAACAGGTTTCTATTGCTGCCAGCTGCCCCTAAATCTCTCGAGCCGGGTCTCAGCACCCCAGAGCCTAAAGAATGTGGAGCCTGAGGCTGGTCCAGTGTGTGAGCATGAGGAAGATGATGTGGTGTGGGACTCAGGGTGCCCTGCAGGGAGCCTTGAGCCCTGGGGTCCTGGAGGATCGGTCATGCTGGGAAGTGGCCCCAGGTCCCCCGCTGGGAGCCCAGCACCCTTTTCTCCCCTTGGGACTAGACTTTGATTGTTCTGGGAGCACACAGCCCATCGGTGCCCAGAATAGGCATGCCCAGGTGGCTCGTCCTCCTCTCCTGGGCTGCCACACAGCCTTAGTTTTCCTCTGGGTGACTATCTCGGGGCCCGTTTGCTCACATGTGAAGAACACCTGCTCCTGCACTAGCGGTTCCTGCTGTCCCGAGCCAGGTGTCGGGCGCAGGAGGAGTTCGCTGCCCTCCATCCATCCGCCGTGAGGTCCCCGCTGAGTGTATGGTCCTGTCTGTGTGGCATCTGCACACCCACAGGGCAGCAGCTCGGGGGACAGTGCTCCAGACCCATGCGGGTTGTGCCCGCTGGAGCAGCGCACGCTCGTGCCCTCTCTCTCTCTCTCTCGCTCTCTCGCTCTCTCTGTCTCTCTCTCTCTCTCCTGCTTTCCTACCCAAGTTCTCTCCATCTCTCTTTCTTCTTTGATTTTATTCTTCCCCTATTTCCACAGGGAACAGTGAACTGTGTGTAAGAAAGCACTGAAGGCCCTCCTGCAAGTAAAAAACTTGCCTTTCTTACAGATCTTTCGACTTCCGATTCTGTGCGCAGGCGGGCATGGTGGTGCACATTGTGACCCAGCACTCAGAGGGTGACATTGGAGGACTGCTATGAACTCAGGTCCGTCCTGCGCTACCTAGTGAATCCAAGCCTATAACGCATAGCAAAAGTCTATCTCAAAAGACCAAAAATAAAACAGATAAAATTCCATGAACTTGTATTTTCTGGTGCATTTCAGAAAATTTTTTCATGGATAAATCAAGGGCTGAGAAACTGAAAACCTACAAGTAATAGTTATCACAATAGCTGACTTGAAATGTTGACAGAGTAGGAAAAAACCTGTAGCAGTGCTAGAAAATAAAACATTAAAATGTGTATTTCTATTTTTGAAAAAATTAAGGTCATTGGAGAAAAATGTGTGTAAAACTGTGGTCTGTTTAAGGACTGCCTTCAGAATGTGCATAAACAGAATGAGTCAGGCGAAATGTGTATTTTACAGATGGAAAACAGTACCGGCTAATGTCAGCTTTGTGGCCTTAAAAGGCGAGAGAAGAGAATGTATAGCGTGACACACGTGGAAAGTGAAATAAATCACGGTCCGCACAATGACGCCTAAATATAAGCTCTGACAATCTGTGCAGCATTTTGTGTAGGGTGCTTGTGAGGAGAACTTAAAATAGGCTGCTGTGGATGTGATGAGCGTTTCTAAGTTTACTGTGGTAGACGTGCAGCTCAGAAGTTTCTACCTTAACCCTTTGAAGCGCTCAACTCAGGGGCCTTAGGATCCTTCTTGGGGTCGGGAAGCCTTTGTCATGGTTTCAGGGACGTTTTTGTAACCCACACGCGCCCTGCACCCATTCAGTGGCTGTGCCCGTCCTCCTGCCCGCCCAGCCCTGGCACCTCTGCTGTGTTCACCGTCTGTCTGTGTATCCGGGCATCCCTCAGAGGCGGCACTGGGCCACGTGCATCTGCGTCCTGTCAGGTTTATCTCTCCCGGAGTGGTGTTTTCACAGAGAGTCTGTTCGGGTGCTGTGGTCCCATGTCCAGCTGTCACCCACTCTAGAATTGGCCCATTGTGAAGCTGCGCTGACCATCCGTGTGCTGACTCCGGGAGGCTAGATGATTAAGTGGCTCCCGTGTTGTCATGGAAATGGACGCCAGACCTTGTGGGGTGGCACTGCCCACACATGCTGCAGAACACAGAGCATCACACCTGTCCCCGAGAAGCAGTGTAAATTGTCACTAACTCCGTGTAGATGACACAGCGGCTTCTCCGCCTCCAGGTCATTGAGAAGCCACCACTCGAGGGCGGTCAGGTGCTCTGGAGGGAGAAGGTGGAGGAAGAGGCGCCCTATCAGGCAGGTTCCAGATGGGGTGAGGACCAGGTGGTGTCTGCACTTGAGGACAGGGCGCCCACCAAGCAGGGATGAGGGCAACGTGGAGGTGAGGCTGAGGCCGGAGCTCCCGTGCAGACTGAGGAGGCCTGAGGCGGGAGCAGCTCCTGGGCCCCTGCCCCTGGGGCTTGAAGGACGCGTCTCACCGCAGTGCCTTCCGGGCAGGGTTGCGTTCCGGCACCTGGGCTTCTTTCCCACTCTTTTCCTTCACTCTCGCGCCTCTTCCTGATCCCTTGGGTCCACCGTTCTGTTTGGCACCTAGGGCGCCTGCTGTTCCTCACCCAGGCTCGGAGGACTTCCTCCTAGAGGGCCCCTCCCCGTGGAGGTCGCTCTCCACACCTGGGTGAGAACAGAGCGCCCATCCCGCCCTCAGGGAGGCCAGTGGGGACAGGAGCTGCCGAGTTGCGTGGAAGAGAACAGAACCGAGACCCCAGACTCAGC
Source organism: Petromus typicus (assembly GCA_004026965.1). Classification (NCBI taxonomy): domain Eukaryota; kingdom Metazoa; phylum Chordata; class Mammalia; order Rodentia; family Petromuridae; genus Petromus; species Petromus typicus. The sequence continues at coordinate 74,229 of PVIR01002500.1, read as the reverse complement.
AGTGGGTGGAAATAAGGACAAGAAGGGCCTATCCAAGGAAGGGACGGGCCGGGGAGGGCCGGCAGTGACAGTGTGGCCGGCGGCTGTTGGTAGAGGCGCTGCAACCTCTCCCCCTCACTTCCCTCCTCTCCGTGTGCAGCTTTTTCTCACCTCCAGCCCACCTGTCTCTCTCAGCCTCTGTGCACATTTTATTTCCATGTGTTGAAGAAGACTCTTGTCAGTCAGAGGAGGTGGACAAGTCAGGATCTCACAGGCGGGAGTGCGTCTTGTTTTTCTCCTCTGGAATCGTCTGTGAAACCATTTCTGCCAGGGGCGCTCGGCGTCCTTAATTGTACCGTGGAACTCTGACCTCTTCATTTCCCTGAAATGACAGAAACAATCCCTTCCTATTGTGGGAGAAAATTTATTATTGCTAAGTTAAAATTTTCTCCTGTGAGTTATTAACCAGGGGGTAGTAAGACAATTTCATGACAGACTTCACATGACCTGTGATGTGAGGTTTAGAATTCTCAGTCATCTCTGCCACACAAAGAAAAGAATATACGGGAACCGCACAGCTGAACGCGCTCAGACACACATTTCCCAAGCAGAGAGAGAAAGGCTTTTTTGTAAACATTGGCTTTTCTCCTAGAGAGAGAAGAAAGCCGGACTGATTAGAAATAGCTCATTTCCTCAACTGGAAAAAAATAAAGGGTGATTAGCACTTGAAAATTTAATTGAAAGAATTGTAGTTGCTTAGCAGGCTGCAGTTTGCTTTTTGACAGTTCTCACTTTTAAAGAATATTATTTCAAGAACCGTTTGTGCCAGGGAGGTGTTATAAGGACAGGGCTCAGGAGTGCACCCACGGCCGCGGGCTCTCGTGATTGCAGCGTGGGTAACCCCGGGCCCGGAGCGTGGGGCAGGTACTGCCTGGCTGACTGGAAACCGAAAGCATGGAGACGGCCTTGGGCAATTGTAGAGCACAGTCTGTCGTCAGTGCCAAGCACACTGGGTTTCAGAGTTCTCAAGGCCTGGCTGGAGTGCACGGCCGGGAGCTGTTGCTGGAGGAGGATGAGGAGGGTGCTGCGAGGCACGCAGGGCCGCAGGATGGGCAGTGAGCCGCCTCCATGGAGTGTGCCACGCAAGCCGGCCCTGGGCACTTTCCAGTCTGTGTCCCAAGCAGGTCTGTGCAGCCGCAGACACTGCCGGGCTCTGCGGGAGGAGAGATGAGAAACGTGTCACTCAAGGGCAGGAGGTGACTGCCAAGCCAAGACCCCTGCACACTCGCACAGTGCTGTCAGCGCCCTTCACCCCGCAGAGTGCTGAGCAAGGAGGCGAGGCAGGGGGCTGCTGTGAGCCCCGGCGTCCTCCTGCTGCCGGCTTTGTGCTGCCCGGCCTCAGGGCCCAGAGGACAGATCAGTAGGTAGCAGCGGGAAGGCGCTGTGTACACGGTGCCCTTTCCTTTCATGTCCTTGTGGTGCACTGCCTGCCCTTCCAGGACGAGGCTCATGGAATGATACAACCAGGCCATCAGGACCTTGGCAGGACCTAGGACCAGATGCTCACCCTTGGCAGGAGGTGGCCAGGGGAAGGAAGGACAGAGCAGGTTCCTCAGAGGCGGGCAGACTCGTCCATCGGTCCGTGCAACCACTGGGCCAGAGGTGGGCTGGCTTGCAGGCGTCCCTTTCCCAGTACTCCTCCAAGCCCTGGTGAGTCAGGACAGCCAGGCACCCAGGAGTCCTTCTGGCCAGGAAGGGCCTGGGGCTCAGCACTTAGCTGCTCTTCTACGCCTGCACGGGCGTTAGAGCTGGCAGAGGGGACCCAGCAGCACCAGGCTTCGCAGGCCCAGTTCCATGGACGCTCAGAAGACAAAAGGCAGGAGCAGTGAGGCTGCAGAGCAGCAGCGCTCAGATCCCAGGCACTGGCTGCCGGGCCCTCTCCCGCCTGTGGAGGGCTGCCGGAGCAGGCTCAGTCCTGTGGTCACCCTCTGTCTGGGGGAGGAGGTGACCTTGCAGAAGTGGTAGTTCATCATTTCTAAGCTGGGTGTAATATGTATTCTTGTAGCACTCTGGAAGGCTGAGGCAAGAAGATTTGAGGTTCCAGCCCAGCCTAGGCAATTCAATAACTTAGTGAGACTATCTCAAAATTTTAAAAGCAAGGGGCTGGAAATGTAGCTCAGTGCAGAGGCTCTGTGGTAAGTCCTCAACACCTCCAAAACCAAGAACAAAGCAGAACACGGCTCTCTGTCGTAACTGTTGAGGGGCTTTTAAACACTGTTAGAAATCTAAGGCTGTGAGCGTGAAGCCCACCCGTGGGTGCCTCGTGTCAACTTACCTGGCCCTTAAAGGGGACAGTGCTCAGAAAACCAAGCTGCCTGATCTGTTTCCATCCCGTGAGACCAGGGCTATGCGCCCACCCCGCCCAGCACTTCTGTCCCAGACCCGCAGGACCACTTGGGGTGAGCAGGCGCTAACCCGAATGCACCCCTGGCCCAGGACAGGTTGTTTTGGGGTGTGTCCTTTTCTGGCCCTCCCTGGCAGCCCCAGTTTGGAAGGCGAGGCCCCAGCCAGCCCCCTGGGCAGTAGCACGAGTCTGCTGGCCTCTGGGCTTTCTGGGCTATGTGAGCAGGCAGCTTCTGGCTCCTCCCCTGCAGCCGCGCAGCTGCCCTCGCTTGATTGAGTCATTGGCAGTTCCCCAGATGGGGACCCTGATGGAGAGCAGAGGGAGCCTGTGCTCCGGGAGAATCACGAACCTGTAGGGGGATACCGTGGCCCTAATCATGCAGAGAACACCCTGCAGGCGCTTGGTAAGGAGGGATGGGGCCGGCGTGAGCTAGAATTGCTGCATTTCCCTGAGGGGCAGAGTGGCTTTCGCAGGGCCCGCCAAGGGCAGGTTGGATGCCCGATGGGTGGAGCCCGCGGTGGCCATGCTTTCTACACTGAGCCGTCATCACAGGCCGGCTGCTGGTCCTGCCTGGCACCCGTGCAGTCAGAACTCCTGCCAGAGTCGACCTGCTTTCATTTCCTGGGCAGCTCCAGACCAGCGGTCATGTCTGTTGAATGGTTGAAAAAATAACACCTTTTCCTACTTGAAAGAACACTATAGACAGCCCCTGACTCAAGATGGTTTGATTTACAAGTTTTCACTTTACAGTGGCATGGAAGAGATGCTTATATGCTTACTGAGCAGAAGCAGAACGTGGAGTTTGAGTTCGCATCTCTGCTGGGCGAGTGCTGGAAGCAAGTCCTGGAGCAGCTCCTGGCTAGCTTATAACTACCAGAGTAGATATGCTCTGTGGCCTCCCACAGCCTCGCGGGATGTGCCATAGCTTATATGCAGTGGACACATTTTTTACCTAGAGTATTTTCGCTTTATGGTAGATTTATCTGGGCAGCCCTATCATATACGAGGCGGCATCTATTATTTATTTATTTATTTCAGATTTTTGAGAGAGGGGGCTCACTTTGTAATTCAGGTTGGCCCTGAACTCACTATGTATCCCAGATTAGCCTTGAACTCACAGCAGTCCTCCTGCTTCTGTCTCTGAGCACTGGGATAACAAGTGTGAGCTACCACATCCGGCGTTGTGGTGTGTGTTACCAGGGATGAAACTCGGAACCTTGCACTTGCCAGGTAAATGCCGGAGCCACTGAGCTAAATCACTGGCCCAGCATCTATTAATTTTTAAAATTAAAAAAAAAATTGATCAAGGTAAAGAAAATCACTCACAGCTCTACCTGTTGATAAGACTTATTAGCTCAGTTTCCAAGATGAAAATATTGAATCCCCTTGGGATTCTATTAAGTGCATAATTTTTGTTCTGCGTTTGAAATGTGTCATTTCATCAAATATTTTGCATGTCCTTAACAGTTTTTAATAATTTAATTTTTATGCTGTACAATATTAACAGTTTTCATTGACTGAAAACTTAGATGCCTAATGTTTTCTTCTTTGCTCTTAATTAGGAAGATTTTCAGACCTAAACTAGAAATAATCTTATGGTGATCATCTGTATCTCTACCACCTCTGTCCTGAATTTACACTTTACTGTACTTTATTTTCATTTATCATTTCATCTACGCATCTAACCCATCTCATTTTGTAAATGAAAATAAACGGAAGACATTTTTCCCTAACTGCACACCTAGAGCTCAGTTTTATTTTGAATTCTTTCACTTAATTTATGAATATGGAAATGCACAGATCTTAAGTTTATATCTGCTAAGTGTTGATAAATGTTATGTAGAGTTTCACAGTGATAACTGTCTATTATTTAAAACAATATCCAGAGTCAAATTAGAGCATGATGGTCAATTATTATAAAATGGTATCAGAGGTAATACAGAATTTTTTCATACATAAGTTTGTTTGAAAGTTAAATGAAACAAGTTTTTTACATTACATGGGTCTTAAAAATGAATGATGAATTTTTCTCTGAAAGGGGAACATTTTAATATAGATTCATGTGAGATTTTCTAGCTCTGTTTTGTTTACAAAATACTTTGCTTTCATAATATTTCATTAAACTAGGAAATAATTTGCCTTTCTTAGTGGTTTGTAGTATTTTCCTTCTGTAGATCAGCAGGGGACAGAGAGGGATTATTTTGGAAAGACACAGCCTGTCTTGAGCACTGACAGGCAGGTGATGGATATCGCTACAGATTGTTGAATTTTGTAGCTTTGGCACTTCCTGCTCCCCTACAAGAGGTTTCCGCCACCAGGGCTGTCACATGCTGGTTCTTGAGGGTGGGGTTGAGAGCCCCATCTGCACTTGTTCAGAGTTAGGATTCTTTTTTTTTTTTGAGACAGGGTCTCGCTTTGTGGTTCAGGCTGGCCCTGAGCTCAGCCTCCGACTCACATCACAGCAATTCTCCTGCCTCTGCCCCCCGAGTGCTGGGATTATAGGTGTGAGCCACCACACCTGGCACTGTGGTATGTGGTATGTGGTACTGGTTGCTGCTGGGCGTGAGTCTCCATGCCCAGTATCGTTATGTGGTTACTGGGGATCGAACTCCCGTCCTTGTGCTTGTAAGACAGGCGCCGGAACCACTGAGCTATATCCCCGGCCCCAGAGTTAGGATTCTTGCAGTACAGGAGAAGATGCTGTTTCTCACACCATCATCCTTGAGGTTTTGCAGTGGCTGTACCTGTTCTCTTTGCCTATTCGTCATAACTTACACTTTTACTCTCTCCCTTTCAATTGAGTTTGTGCTGTTTGCTTCAGACCGCAGCATGGCAGGACTTCGGAGCTTCCTCTAACGTGGCCTCAAGATGCCTGTCTCTTGCTGGGCGTGCAGGGCAGATGCTTGTCACCTTCTCCCACTGTGTACTTGTGGGCCTTGTCACCTTGTCAGCATGTTCTTGTCCTTGAAGAAGTCTGCATGGGAACACTGGGGTCCGCTGACCCTGCCGGCCTCACGACAGTGGACACGGTCTCACCAGCCCGGTCACGCCCTTCCCTCTCAGCCCTGGTGCCCGCAGCCTCTGGCTGACTAATGGCTGTACTTTCCTGCAGCCAGCGTGTCTCGGTGTGGTTTTCACATTGACTTGGTGATATTTTGCCCACTGGTGATGGCTTTCTGTCTCTCTTTTCCAAATAAGGCCTCCTGCTGTCTGCAGCCTCAGCTCTCCAGAAGCCTGCAGGGTGCCAGCGAGTCACTGCACAGCCGCGCATGAGGAGCCAGGAGTACAGCGCTTTGCGGCTGCCTGAGGACAGTCCTTTGGGCTCTTTTGCTAAAGAAAGGTGGAAGGTGTTTGTGTCTTATAGAAAGCTCAGCAACTGGAGACTCAGAAATAGAGAAAACAGCCTGACTTTAGGAGGCTGGAGGCCTAGAAGTCTGCTGTCTGGGCCCAGAGAGCACAGGCGTAGCACTGGCTTCAGCTCGAGCCCATCTCCGAGCGTGGGAAGCTGTGAACGGCTGCTGCTCCTCACCTTTCCGGCCTGGCTTGGCTGGGTTCTTGGAGATGCTTTCCTGGCTCCCAGCTAGCTGTCTTCTTGCTAAACCCTCCCTGGCAGAGAGGAAGCTTTATCTTCTCTTCATCTGCTTTTGAGGACCCCAGCCACACCTGAGACTGCACGGTGCAGTCCTCGCTGGACCCGTGGGGTCTCCCACAGCGAGCCCTTCTGACACCTTTGTGTTCAGCCCTCAGCTTGCAGCTTAAGAATTACGGGCTGGTAAACATTGAGCCCAGAAAGATGTGTAAAACGAGAATTCAGCTGAGGCCCAGCACCGGTGGCTGTGACTGACAACTTGGCCTTGTAGGAGAAGGGTCTCTGTCACACTGCAGTTAGGCAGGGTTGCCACCAAGCCCGAGATGGATTCTGCAGGTGAGTCTTGCAGTGTCTACTGGGCTTCAAGCTGCAGTGAGCCATGGAGGAAGGGCAGCTGTGGCTCCCCAGCACCAGCGAAAGGCTGGGGAGGAGGAGAATCTTCCCACTGGAGGAGAAGGCCGGTCCTTGTGGAGTTTCAATGGCACGCAGGTGATGCAAGCTCAGTCCCATCCCCAAGGGAAAAAAACCTACCCCTTCGTCATCTCCATCTGATTTTATTTCTCTGAGTGCTATAAATCAGCCTAAATAAATAAACTGTTAAGCAGCTGGCATGTATAAGAATTCTGAAAAACAGCCTGTCTGTAGCCGCTTTCTCACCTGACTCACACTTTATAGCGCCAGGATTTTTGTTAGCCTCTTCTTTGCAGTCGAAGTTTTAAGCCCAGAACCTCTCTGGGCATTTTAGCAAAGCTGAGCTTGTCAGTTTTCTTGAAATCACTTGAAAGAAATTGACCTAAAATAGGAAGTACTTAGAATTAACTTGAAAGTCCAGATCATTGCCTCATTGCGTATGTCATTTAATCATACTCAGGACTCAGAAAATGCTTGGCTGGACTCAGTTTGGATTCACACACTCAGCTTTCCCCTTCAGCAGGAATGTGGGGTTGATTTGCCAGCTCAGGGCCAGACTGAAAAGAAAGCATGGGAGCACCCATGGCGGCCGCTGCGCTCCCCGCTCCTCCCCTTGCTCCTCGAAGAGCCGCTCTTGGGGTGCTGAGTCTTCCAGGCACAGTAATGCGCACCCCAGCATCCTGCCACCAGGGTCCCCACCCTCCCCAGCCCATGGGCCCGTGGCTGCCAACTCAGCGCTGGGCAGGATGCTGGGCACGGCACCATCACTCACGACTGGGAGTGCGCGCCCATAGACAGCAGCTCGTGGGTCCCCGGCCAGTTTCCCAGGCCTCGGGGCTTCCTAGCCTTTTAACAAGCTGTCAGCACGTAGTTAGTTACACCCAAAGTGCAGACTAGTAACGACAGCGTGAGCGCGTGGGGAGAGGCCCAGGAAGTGGTGAGTGGTGGGCGCACCGCTGCAGCCCCGCACAGGAGGTCGTGTTGGCCTCTGTTCTCTGACATCTTCAAAGCGCAGGTTTCATGTCTTGGCTTCCTCTCCCTGTCTCCCCACTTACGTAGGTGCTGGTGCCTTGCACATGCTAACACACATCGTGCCACCTCACTGTGCCCACAGTCCTTTTTTCTACTTTTCTTTTCCCTTTTGAAAGGCTGGGGCACACACTATAGATAATTTGGGAACCATAAAGAGCCACCCAAAATGAAACTAAAGCCACCCATTACTCTGTTGTTCAAGTTGGTCCCTTTTGAACATTTAGATGTGTATTCTTCCTGCCCAGTTCCCTTCTGTGCACCTGTGATGCATATGTCTAATCGTGTTAAGACCAAACACGTGGTATTTTTCATTTATGTTTTCCTTTTAATGTACCATTTCTCCTGTGTCTCATGACCCAAAATTACCATTGTATTCCAAGACCCAATGGTACCGTGAGGATTGGCAGTCACAGCACTGGGCCTTGGTAATCTGCCAAGAGAAGAAGATAGATAACTGAAGTGATAGGATAGCTATCTTCACTGCTGTCATCGCTTTTATATTTTATACCAAGTATGAAGACATTGCACAAGTCCCTAAATATACAGAATAAAATAACAGGAAAAAGAGGACATCCACTACAGTCTCTGAGAATCATAAAAGGGACAGCGCCTCGAGCTATGACTCCTGGCAGTGTATGCAGTTGTCCCCAACCACGTGTCCATAGTGGGTGCCCTTGTCACCGCAGTGCTGCCACGGCATGTGTGGGCATGCTCACTTCATGGGTCCCGCCGATGCTGGCTGCCCTACTTTTTTTGAGCCTATAAACCTTTAGGTAAAAAACTAGGCATCGTGTTCTCAGCCCTGGTGACCATTCTTATGGCCATGGCTTTATTTTTGAATTGTTATCTGCTGCTTACCCTGTACTCTTTTCTTCTATCGTGAGTTAGATGCTGTTTCCAGTTTATCCTGTGCCTTTTGATGCTATGGAATATAAGTGGCTTCTTTGGAATATAGATGAAAATCTTACCCAGCTTGCAGTCCTTTCCCTTGAATGTTTTTGCTTTTGTTTCTGTGTTTAGAATGGCCGTGTTCCAAGGACAAACAGAAACTCATTGTTTTTCCTAAGCCTTTTATGAATTTTTGCATCTAAATGCCTTATTCACCTGTCCTAGGCTTTGTTTTGATGTGCAGTGTGAATTTCCCTTCTTCTAAATCTCAGACGTTTTGTAGTTGTTCCAGGGAGACCCACCAGCCCTCTCCCGTTTTCCTCGCTGGTTCCTGGTATGGAGCTATGAAAATCTCACGGGCGCTCAGAGCCGTTTCTGGAATTCGCATGCCCGCGTACGGGCCAGCGCGTGCCGCATGCCTGCTCTCCGCCGCGCAGCACTCCGGCTCTCTTCTCCAGTTTGCTTTTCTCTGTCAGGCTCAGCTTTCTCTGAACAGTACCGGGAGTGAACTTTCCAGGCTTTGCCATCACTCGGGCTCAGCTTTGCCCTCGTCACATGTGGCGGCTGTGGCCGATAGATCAGAAACGACTGGCTTCCAAACTGTCCGCAAGACGGACTGTGGCTAGCTGGACTCTGAGGCTGTAGTTTGCCAACTTCTAATCTAGGTGGATTTTGAATCATTTTGTCAAATCCTTCCAAGCTCTTACCCACTCTGAAACACTTAAAAGATGGAGGTAATATACTCCATAAAAAGCCCTGTACATGTGTGTAATGTATTATGTACAGATTTGGTGCCTATGTTTTATATCCAGGGATCTGTCCAAAATGTATTACTTATCACAATATATTGCCTTATTACTGCATGCATACGTCACACATGTGACTATGTGTGTAATATATGCATGTATGTTGCGTACATAGAGGGGATTAAGATGGCATCATACTTATAAGATGACGAGAAAGCATCTTGGCAGCACGCTGCCTCCCTGTTCACAGCACCAAGCATTGCTTTGTGTCAGGTGCTGCTCGGTGTGCAGCGCCCTCCAGGGCCCCGTGGATTTTCTGGTGAACTTTACCCCTGCCGTGCTTGCAGTCCAGCTGCTGTAGTGAAGTAGGCTGCAACTCTGCCTGCCTATTCTGCGGTCTGCTAGAGGGATCACTGGTTGGAGTTTAAAGCCATCTGCAGGCGAGGCTCCCCGGGAGGCCAGGAGGAAGCCACCTACATTTGAATTGCATACATTCCAGCATAGGGAACGGCCTCTCCATGCTCCCTGTGGAAGGGCTCTTCTCTGCAGTGCTCCTTAGGAGCACTCATCCCCAGGGTCTTCCAGAGAAAAGCATCTCCTTACCTGCAGTACAAAGGGGGAGCTTGGAAAGCTGACTTACAGGCAGAGCCATCCCAACCGCTTTTAGGCTTCACTTCCCCTATTGCACAGACTGGTTCTCAGTGTAGTTCAACAAAAAGAGAGCAACTCTGCCATCAGGGTTCCGGTCATGCCATGCCGCCACTGCCACTCCCAAGGCCACACCTGTTGCCTCCGCAGACTCCCCAGCTGCCGTCCCTGCTGGAACTTCTCTGTTACCTGTTTCTTTCCCAGGCCCATGCAGGTCTCTGTGATGTTGGTATATTCATGAACTGGAGCAGGGTGCTCAAGAGTTTTGCAACCTACATTAGGTTTGGGGTTTTTTTTTCTCAAAATCAAGAGCCACTTTCTCCCACTGCCTGTCACCTTCTTATCTGACCACCCAGATAGTAGCCCAAGCAAACATAAATAGGACAGAAGTGAGTCCAGAAACTGCATTGTGCGGGCTCTGAAACATCCACCTTTGTCTCCCTCTTGTCTGCTTTGTGTGTTCACATTGCCCAGGCTGCCTCCCTCTCCACTCAATTGCACGAGCGAGGGCCTGGCCCCGCCTCCAGGACAGGATGGATTGACTCGCTGCCTGAGTGCTCCAGGCCTCGCCAGCTGTGCTCACCACAGTGCTGAACTTTGAACGAAGTCACTTCTTGACTCTAGAGGAAAGCAGTCTCATGCCCCGTGTCCCCGCCGGTGGGGACAGTGTGGCTATCTCGCGGGACCCTCGGTAACTGCATGTCATTTGGGTCTGTTCCAGAGTTCCCTGAAGAGAAGAGGCAGTCGGGAAATGTACAAGGAGAAGAAAACCTTCGGCCAGGTAAGTAAGGCCTTCCCGCTGAGGTCACCTCTCCTAAGAGGAAGCGGTTGCATTTGGGATTTGGGCAGACAAACATTGGCTTTGCCTTTGCAGCAGTCGAAGAAACGTGACCTGCTAAGACATTCAGCCTCATCCGTGACTCCACGACCGAGCCTTTCTTTCCAGCGCCACAGCTCCTTCCTCTTTCTTTCTTGCACTGCAAGGCAGGAGGTTTGTTTGGGAAGAGAACAAACTGGCTTTGTGTGAAACCCGACGGGCCAGTCCCGGGTCAAGAGGACACTCTCGCAGTCATGGTTGTCATGTAGGAGGGCTGGGTTTTATTTGGGGATTTGGGGTTTGTGAAGACATCTACATCCAGTGTGTAAGCTGAACACTATTTTATACTGTTCTGATGTGAAGTACAGTATTCTAGCTGGGGAAAGAGTGAAATCCCCGCTCTTTCTGCATACACAGAACGTGTCCTTCAGAGATGTTTTTGGCTTTTCAGAAAAGTTGTTTTACTTCCCTCCGTAAGTGCTGCTAGTTTCAGGCGTTGGAGAAACAAAGGTTTTATCGGGAGATCAGCTAGCCAGACTCTGAGCGAGTGTAACGAGAGAGACGTCAGAGTCTGGGTCCCCCCAGGACCCCTGGCGGCCCGGGACCCCACGCGCGGCGCCCTCCTCTGAGTGGTGGTCCCTGGAGGTGTGGTCTGTGGCTGCTGGTGATGAATCGATGTAACCTGTGGTCACGCGGGGTCACCGCGGGGTCACCGCGGTGTGTAGGGCGCTGGGTTTCATTTGGTCTCCTCTTCCTCCGTACGCAAGCTGAGTGGCAGCTTTCATGCACGTGCTTTTCCCAGAACAAGCCCTTCAGTTCCTGGTGTTTCTGGCACGGCAGCAGGTGCGGGCCTTTCCCAGGTGCCCCTGAGAGCCCGCGGGCGCTGCTCTGCCAGGCCCCGTCCCTCTAACTGCGGCAGTGCCAGCCGGAAGTCGGTGTTTGTGTTCACACGTGCATGTTGCTGTTTTCAAGTAACGTGTCTCCGGGCTGTTCTCCCTGGCAGGATGACAATGCCGACCTGAAGTGCCAGCTGCAGTTTGCCAAAGAGGAGGCCTCCCTTATGTGCAAGAAGATGGCTAAGCTGGGCAGGGAGAAGGATGAGCTGGAGCAGGAGCTGCAGAAGTACAGGTCCATCTATGGGGATGTGGACAGCCCTCTGCCCACCGGGGAGGCCGGTGGGCCCCCAAGCACTCGAGAGGCCGAGCTGAAGCTGCGGCTCAAGCTGGTAGAGGAGGAAGCCAACATCCTGGGCCGCAAGATTGTGGAGCTGGAGGTGGAGAACCGAGGCCTCAAGGCGGAGATGGAGGACATGCGGGTCCAGCACGAGCAGGAGGGCGCCAGCCAGGACCGTGTGCCCGGCACCCCGGCCTCCCCCTTCGGGGCCTCCCTGGAGTCCTATGCTGAGCTGCGCCGGCGCGTGCAGTCCGTGGAAGCGGAGGCCACGCTGCTGCGGAGGTCCCTCTCTGAGATCGAGGCCCACAACCAGCAGCTGATCCACGAGCTGAGCAAATACAAGTTCGAGCGCTGCCAGGAGCTGGGGCGGCTCAGGGACAGCCTGGGGAAGGGCAGCGCGGCCCCGCTGCAGGACGAGCTGCGGTCGGCCAGGCTGCAAATTAGCGAGCTCAGCGGCAAGGTGTTCAAACTGCAGAGCGAGAACCTGGCGCTGCTGTCCGACACCCACCTCGGGCTGGAGGCCTCGAGCCCCCGGGACAGTGACGTGGAGAGTGACGCTGGACAGAAGGAGAGTGACGTGGAGGATGGTCGCCCGCCCCAGCCCAAGCGGGAGGGCCCCGTGGGTGGGGAGAGTGACTCGGAAGAGATAGTCGAGAAGACGTCAGGTTTCGAGAGCGGGAAGCCGTCGGAGGCCAGCGAGCCCTGCCTGGCGGAGCTGCAGGCGCCCAAGGATGCCGAGCACCTGGTGACGCTGAAGCAGGAGGCCCGGCGGCTGGAGCGCACTGTCGAGCACCTCATCGCAGACACCGACAGTTTCCTCCGGGACTCACCAGGGCTCCGTGCCGAGGGCGAGGGGGGCCAGGACAAGCCCCACCTGCTGGACACCATCAACGGGAAGATGAAGGCCTTCCAGAAGGAGCTGCAGGCCTTCCTGGAGCAGGTGGCCCGCCTCGGGGACAGCCAGTCGCCCCTGTCCCACCTCACAGAGTCATCCAGCTTCCTCTCCACCATGACCTCCGTGTCCCGGGACTCCCCTGTTGGGAACCTGGGGAAGGAGCTGGGCCCCGACTTGCAGGTAAGGGGGCTCCAGGCCTCGGCTCCCCGCTGCGCCCCGCTCCTCTTCCTGCTCGCTGGCCTGGCTGCTCTAGGGTTCGCGCTGCTCACGGCTGCCTGGCTGTGACCTCAGACCTGCGCTGTACTAAAGCTCCGGCGCCAACCAAATCTCGCTCTTGGTTGGGTTCCTGTCTTGCTTTTGAGTTCTCGTTACCTCCCGCTTCCTCCTCGTTCTCCTATGTTGTTTCTAACCACGCCACTGCTCTGCGGCTTGCGGCCCCCTCGAGACACGAAGCTCAGCCCACGGTGGCCCAGGGACCCACACAGCCCGGCTCAGCTCCGTTGCTGGTGTTGCAGACTACCAGCCCTGCAGTGAAGAAGCACTGAGAAGCTTAAGACACAGCACTGGCTCCTCCTGCACGGGCAGGATGGGCTACAGACTCCCTGCCAAGCCTGCTGGGGACAGTGCCCTAGTGGAGATTAGGCAGATCGGGGAAGGAGCCCCTTCAAGAGAGGCAGGCACAGGCAGAGAGAGAAGCCCGTTTGCTGGACAGCTGCTGTTGCCGTTGCCCTGACGCCCAGGGCCACGTCCTGGCCAGCCCGGGCCGCAGCCCACTGCGCCTGGATGGGGCTCATGCTGCTCGACCCGCACGTAAGGAAGGAAGAGCCATCATCACGTGTGCTGTGCTGTGTGCTTGCGGTTGAGTGTGACCTGCACCCCCGTCGCACGCTCCTCTCTCCTGGTCTGCGCCCCTCTTCTCTGCTTCCAGCTGTTCCCACACATCTGCATCTCTCTTCCCTCTCCTGCCGCTCGTTTCCCTGTGTGTGCTTTTCTTGTCTGGTAGTGTTTTTCAAGTCATCTTCTTTGTCCATTTTTGTTTTCTTTACCCCATGCCCTGGCACCTTATCCTCCGTTATTTGTTTAAAATGGAAAAAAAACAAATTTTTCCCCTGCCCCTCACAGTCCAGGCCGAGAGATGACCTCGACAGCCCGCGCCTCCGCACCCCGCAGGAGCTGCACCGCCGGGCGGATGGGGATGCTGGGAGCCACCGGCCAGGGGACCAGAGCTGCTTCAGCCCCGAGGTCAGTAGCTGAGCCCTGTTGCCGCCCATGTGGTGTGGCTGCCCCTGGGACTGGCTGCGCTCGAGCTCTGGGAGCAGGGCAGGAGGACCGAGCCAGGCACCCAGCCCCTGGGAATGTGCACAGGGTGTGGGTGGCACCAGGGGCGCCTGGAGGCGTGGCCGGCGTCTAAGCCCAATCTGGGAGAAAGCAGGGAGGACAGCCAGGCAGGCCCTTCCTGGCCTGGAAGCAACTCTCCGCCTTGGCTCTTTGCCGCCTCTATCTCACGTGACCCACCTCACAGGTCCTGAGGACAGTGCTGCGGTCTGCTGCACAGTCCTCTCCCCACCGGTGACAATAGCAGTTTCCATGGCTGTAGTGACTCTGTGGACACAAGGCACGAGCACCGGTGTGGTTCAGCAGTGTACTGCTGTCCCCCAAGAGGGGTGTGAGATGGAAATAACCCACCCAGATCAGACGTCCCCACGGCGTGAGCCTCACCGGTCACTCACTCTGTACTTTGTCCCTGGCCGGCGAGGGCAGCAGGCTGGCCTGAGGGAGGGATGCAGTCCCAATGTAACACTTAGTGCCAGAGCCTGGGGCGAGGGACAGATGGGGACAAACCACCGCAGGGGACAAGCTCCCCTGTGGCAGCACCAGGCGTGGGTTAGGGAGCAGAGTCTGGGGCCCTGCAGAGGGGCAGCTGGGCCACGTGGGTCCACTGCCCCGCCTGGATAAGCCCAGGCAGCTGCAGCTGGGCACATCCATGTCCCGTGACAGCACATCGTCTGCACACTCGAGAACTTGACATTCACCTGTGCAAAGCTCCAGTAAAGACAAGCGTTCAGGAGCATCTTGTAGAACCCCCATCCTTGGTACCCGGAGAGGCTGGGCCCAGCCCAGAGGGAAGCACACCTACTCCACAGATATGACTGGAGACACCCCTCACAGCCGGGGCCTGGCCACAGCCACCAGTCCCCATGGATCCCTTGTATGCAGGGTGCCCAGAATGTGCACTCTTTTGACACGCCAGGACTTGCCATCCAGGGTGGGCTCTGCAGTCACAGGACTGGTGGCTGTAGGGTGGACACCAGGAGCAAGATAGAAGAGCAAAGATCCAGGTACGTCGTTTAGCGTGGTGGCTCCTTCCGACTGAGAAGCTTGTGCAGGAAGTTCCTTTGCCTACCTTCCACACACGCACACCTCCAAGATGCAGGGGCAGCGTCATCGCAGACTTGGTGACACACATTTCCCATGGCACATGCGAGCACGTCCAGGACAGCCTCAGGAAGATGCATTTCCCAGCTGCAGCTAACACTGCATGCTGAGCTCCCGGCAGCGGGGACCTCGGCGCTCCTGGGGGCAGCTGCACTCCTCCGGGATCTGCCTCCCATCTGCCGAGTGGGAGCGAGGACGCCGCCCACCCTGGCCCCAGTGGTTGTACATGGACTCGCCTTGGAACCAGAACGCTGACCAGTGAGGAGTCTGTAGAAAGCACCCGGTGTGTGTCAAGTAGGGCGATGGCAGCATGGGCAGTGGGTGCTGGAGGGGGCGCCCCAGGGGGCCCCAACAGCAGGGTCAGAGAAGAAAACGTGCTACACTTACGCAGAAGAGAAGCAACAGTTTCTTGGTTCCCATCCATGTTTGGACCCTGAAGATTTTTTGTTTTTGGTGAGAGGAGACAATTATTTTGAAGATTGAGGTGTCTTAGCCAGCTCAAAACAACTGTTACTAATGACGGTGGTGGTGGCAGCAGTAATGGACACTACGAAGGAGAAAAGGGAGGGTGCCCTCTCCCACACAACCCGCCTTCAGAAGAGGACGCCCTTCCCCACCCCGGGCCAGGAAGCCGAGCCCCAGTGCAGCTTCCTCCAAACAGCCAGGACCCACTGGCGCCCGCCGGCCCATTCCTGCACCTGCGCAGAAATCATCTCTTAAAAAATAAGCTGGATTCTGAGGGACAAGTGTTTGCAGTGCCTGTCGCCCTCCGTAGGTGCTGGCATGATGCCCACACTGTGCCCGGGTCTGCTCTGCAGCCCCCTTGAAATCTGCTGAGAAGGTGACATTTGTCCAGAGCAAGCCGCGCAAGGGTGTTTCCTGTGGAATGTGAGGCACCTTAAAAATAGTTCTGAACAAGAAGCAACCCAGTGTGGCCCTGGTCAGGTTTCACACAGAAGCCAAGCCAAGCCTGAGCCCCGAAGATTGAGTTTCTGCAGCAGAAACCTCAAAGAGCTCCTCCCCCTTGTCCCTCCTTTATCCCTCCACCACGGAAGTGCACAAACACCTGCTGTCCCTCGGGCCCGCTGTGAGACGCCAGCCACCGCCAAGCCCTGTGGCGCCGACACCCAGCGTGGTCATGCTTTTGAGCGAGGAAGTGGCAGACCAGCAGGACTAGAGGCAACCAACCAGGGCTGCAAGGTCTGAGTGGCAGCAGTGCCGGCACGGCTGCGTCTCGTTAGGAGATGGGGAGACTCACTAGCCCCTTCCCTGGAGCTGTTGAGGGAGGGAGCAGTGGGCTGCAGCCGTGGGGTGTGGGTGGGCATTGCAGGGCACTGGCATGGCAGGTGGCTCTGATGTCAAGGTGAAAGTCCCGACAGCTTGGGGAACGAGAGGGAGGCATTTGTTTAAACTGCTCTGGGGACAGGGTCAGGTGCGTCCACCCATTGTCCAGTAAGCCTCTTAGGTAAGTGGGCAGTGGCGTTCAGAGGCGCAGCTTTGGGTAAAGGGAACTGTCTGTTTCATGTGATGGCGTTGCCAGTGTACATGATTGTAGTGGTTTATTGGAACCTGGACCTTTGCCGCTGTGTGTGTGTGTTTGTTGTAACACTGGAGTGATGCAGGCATCCCGGCGAGTGAGGACACATGTCCCGAGTTTTACCACTGTATTAAAAACATGAGCCCCAAAGAAGTGAGGTTCTGGGAGGTTGGCTGGGCCTGTGTGTTTCTGTCACTGCCCAGGCTTCCATCTCCACAGCTGCCCTGGGGCCTCTGCAGGAAAGTGGGGCTCCTCTTCCTCAACCCCTCCTCTGCAGTCACACAGATCAGATGTTGCTGAGGTGTGAGGCTCTGCTGTTCGTTTAAAATAAGAAAATACTAGGCCAGGGATTTAGCTCAGTGGTTCCAGTATCTGCTCAGCAAGCACAAGGTCCTGAGTTTGATGACTGGTAACCGCATATCAATACAGGACGTGGTGGCTCACGCTTGTAATCCCAGCACTCGGGAGGCAGAGGGCAAAGCTGGAAATGTCCTGCAGGTGGTGAAGCCGGCCGGGCCGGGCAGAGTCCCCAGACCATGCTCAGCACTTCCTGAGCAGAGCTGCCCAACATACAGAGCACCCGCTCGTCACGGGGCCCAGGTGGGGAGATCTGAGGGCCTGGGGTTTATGCGTTCTTGGCTGCGGGGGAAAGAGGGGTGGCTGCAGTGTCGATAACCAGAAATCTCAGGCTTCCCTGGCGCCAGGACCTGGCTACACTGCGTGGGCCTGGGCCACAGGGGAAGGAGCCCCGGCAGCCCTCACAGGCCTCAGGCTTTGCACCGTACCCCAGGTGGGCCCGGGAATCCCAAGGCCAGGAGGTCATGTCACGTACTTCCTTCCCCAAGCCTAAGCCCAAAGTGGGGGGGTGTTCTCACCTGGGTCAGTGCCGAGCCCAGGGGTGACAGAAGTTGAGCACAATGCAGAATCTTCAACAGCCTCAGAAAGCAGCCGCAGGAGCTGAGCCCCAAGCAGCAGGACTCAGCCCAGACCGTGAGAGAATAGGGTGTCAGACAAGGCCGTGCAGTGAGTGCGGCCAGCGCCGCCCATGACGAAAGGGCTGCTGTCCTAAAAGACCTCCCTTGTCTTATTAGTTTTTCCTTTTGTAGTGTGTTTGCAGGAGGTACATCATGATCACACCCCTCGTGGGGAGGTGTCACGTGCAAACAGCACGTCCGCTCTTCTCGTGTCCTCTCTGCCTCTCCCCTTGGTCCCCATTTGCGAATCTCTCTCTGTCCCCACTTATTTTGCTCTTTTATTTATACTTTTGGTTTCTTCTGAAAGAGAAACCATGTAAAACTTAAGCTTGTATGTCTGGTTTATTTCATTTAATATTATATTCTCAGGGAAGACTGCACATGTTTAAAATATAATCAGATAGACCTTTTAGACGTGGAAAGTTAGTCACTGGGGTAAATTGAACATGTAGACAAACACCTGTTTTCAGAGAGATCCCACATGTAAAAGACCGCATCACTGTCTCAACCAACCAGTGAATCAAAGGAGTGTTTAACGTTCTCAGAAGCTCTTGAGTTTCGTAACATAGAAGTTGAAATCTCTCGCTTTCAAAGGTTTTACCTACCGGAAGTTGCAAGCGTGTGTCAGACGGTTCCCCCTCTGGAATCCCGGGAGTTGCACTGTGCTCTCCTGCCGTCTCTCTCCTCAGTCTGGTCCTTGTCCTGACGGCCCAAGTCCCTTGTGACCAGGAGAGGTGGGACCTGAGGGAGCAGGACTAGGGGACCGGGGGCCGACACACTGGTGTGTGATCCACTCTGACCCCCCGCCTACACGTTACCCGTGTCCGTGTCCCGCAGCCACCTGGTAAAATGTCAGGGTTGGATCTGAGCCGTGCTGCGGTTTTTCCTGTGGCAGTGTTCCACCTCTGAAACATCTTACTTCACAAGTCGTGACTATGACCTCTTATGGGCCATCTGGACACAGAAGTTAGACCTTAGTGGTGAGAGGAATCACACGATTCCCTGACCTTTTGTACCCTGAGTGTGGTAACTGGTCTGTGTCGATCCCCTCGCCAGCCTGTGGCGAGAGGCCCGAGGGCAGTTGTCTACTGGGGGCGCAGCGCTGCCACCTGAGCACCAAGGGTGCCTGGCTGGGGTCAGGGCACAGACTTGCCAGCAACATCTTGGCACGAGTTGTGCAGCTGGCGGCCTGTGTGGCTCAGGGAGCGAACTGACTCAGCCCACCCCAGGGTGCCCACCCCTCAGTGACTTGGAGCCACCGGCAGCCGCCGCAGTGGCAGGGACCCTGCAGTGCTCCCCTCCTTTCTCTCCGGTGACCATGTGGCTGTGGTAGTGGCTGAAGTCAGGTCCGAGGTCCCCGTGGAGCCCACCTTGCTGGAGGGGCTCCGGGGGCGCCCCACGATCACTCCACTGCTGCAGCCCGTGCCTGTTGCTCCGTGTGTCTGGTGTGCCGATGTCTGTCCTGTGTCACCACCCGGGGCAATATTCACGTTTCCACTAAAGCCCTTCCTTTGTCCCACCGGTAGCTGAGGGGCCCCCCCGTTTTACCTGAGCAGAATGTATCGATAGTGGAGCTTCAGGGCCAGCTCGAGCAGGCGGCCAGACTACGGCGAGAGGAGACAGAGACATTGGCAGACAAGATCCGGAAGGTAAATATGCATGCGGAGCTCAGCACAGCCCTTCTTGGGGTGCAGAGCCCCCTATCTGCACTGGGCACAGTGGTACATGCTATGAGGGAGGCTGAGGCAGGAGAACACAAGTTCCATTCCAGCCTGGGCAACTGAGTGACTTAGTGAGATTCTGTCTCCAAATGAAAAATAAAAATGAGATATAGATATAAATCCACATGCAGGCCCCAGGTTCAACCCCCAGTAACGGGAAACAGAAAGCTATCTTACCAGGCACAAATGCCAAAGCCAGCAAGCACGTGGCACCACCCCACCCTCGCAGACCCAACCCCTTGCTTGGGGACGTTCTGCAGACACCAGAGACCACACGCGGTACCACCCGGCAAACACTGTACATGTAATAAAGCTGAGCTCAGAAGTAGCACAGTGACAGATGACCAGTAGTGACAAAGCAGAGCCCTTATAATGACAGCATTCTTTAATGCTTACACATTGGCTATTTGGGGCATTTCCATTTTGCTGCTTGGGACCGCGAGTGGCCACAGGTAGCTGCGGTCTCAGGAGAGGCCTCACCATATCTAGCCGTCCTTGCAGCAGTGCCAGCTGAAGTTGACGCAGCAGGGCCCTCAGCGCAGCCGGACTGGCGGCGTGACTGTCGCCGAGGTGGTCACACAAAGTGGAAAGCTGCTGAGACTTCAGCTCCCTCTTAAGCATTGTCCCTAAACTGCTGCTGCTGCTGCTGGAGCGCCAAGCCGCTCCCCAGGGACGTGTCACAGCCGACGGCCCTTCACCCGCCGGGTCCACCCGGAGCCCAGTGGGGGTTTGCGGGCGCAGGCAGTCCTGGCCTGCTTCTGATTAAGCCGTGCACAGACGTCCAGGTCATCGCCGCTGTCCACCTCTCCTTCCCTTCATTTGTTCCGGAAAGAGAATTGTGTTTGGAACAAAGCAGAGCCTCCTTGGCTGCCTAGGGCACCATGCTGACACGCCTGTGCCCTTGTGTGACCGGGGTCTAAGTGGGCACGGTGTGATTAGGGAGCGCCACTGCCCCTCGCGGCTTACAGCGTGGCAGAGCTGAGGCCTGAGCGTCCTCTGTCTGCCTTTCCTGGGTGGTGCACAGCCCTTTCCAGATGTCCCCCCGGAGGCCAGGGGATTGCTAACTGATTACAGGTGGACGCTGCGTCACTGAGGGGTGAGGGCGAGTTTGTTGGAGGAGAGGCTGCTTGGAAGTGGGGGTCTAGGTGCGTCTCATGCTCAGTCACAGGGAAGAACTGTGTGGGGGAACTCCAGCCCCACGGGCTTTTCAGAGCAGAGGACACTGTTCCCTGGCGTCCCCAGGGCCAGCACTGAGGTCAAGGTGCCCATGGCGGCCGGGAAGTGAAGCAGCAGAAAGGCTGGGAGTGCCAGGCACTGCAGGTGGGGACGAGCACAGCCCAGCATGGCACCTGCTGTCCCACACCTGGCAGCACCCAGGAAGGATCTATGACATCTTTGTGTTGCCCCCGGCGAGCTGGAGCTGCTCACTAAGTCTGAGTGGAGAGTGTGGGTTCCTCGCATCCAGCTATCCAGCCCAGTCCCACCCCAGAGTCCCCAGGGAGGTGTGGCAGGACCCACAAAGCTGCTGACACGGACGAGTCCCCGGATGGAGCCCCCCAGCCTGGGCACCACAGCTGCCACAGGCCACCCAGTCTCTGCGCCTTCCCAGAGCCCTGCGCAGCCTCACCGGCCTTGGCTGCCGGCAGTCAGCACCCTGCTCCCCGGGCCCAGGGCGTTACCCAGTGCTTCAGAGGCAAAGCACTGCCACGGTCTCGGCCAGAGAGGAAACACGACCGGACCGTGGTACAGACAGCACTGTTGTTCTAGCCCCTTTGGGGAATATGGAATAGACACCTTCCATCTTGTATATCAATTTTGCTACTGCAGGTTTTATTCTTTTCTTAATTGATTTTATTGGTGCATTTTATATATATATATATTATGATCACAATTGACATTGAAAGTTTGTACCAGTACCTGACAAATCTTAATTATCATTTTTCCCATTCCCCTGCCCTCCCAAATCCCCTACATCCTATATACATAAGCTTTGTTTCCTTTTCTAATCATCAGATTTTTTCTTTCTGTAGGTTTTATTCTTGTACCTTATCTGAAAAAATTAGATTTAATTTCACTTGATTGGTATGGATACATTATAGTTTTTGCATGGCTGTTGGATTGTTTTAAAAACAGGTGCACACCTGTAGTCCTAGGTACTTGGGAGGCTGAGGCAGGAAGATCACTTGAGACCAAAGGTTTGAGGACAGCCTGAACAACATAACAAGACCCCCATATCTAAGAAAAGCAAAAGGCAGGAATTTGACTTTGAGCCGGAAGATACTTTGTAATCTGCAGTGTTTTTCTCTTCCTGGGAGGGATGTCCCTGGAGGGCTGTTAAGTCCCACACAGGGGATGAACTCCTGGGGGGGTAGAGACCAGGGGCCCAGGAGGTGCAGGGAGGGCACAGTACCTCCTCCCAGGGGGAGGCCCCGGTGCAGGAGCCCAGGCACAGGGACTGGCACTGCTTCCGTGGCAGGCAGTCGCCCTGTGAGCAACTCATCCAGGAAGCAGGGGCTAGACACAGCGTGGCCTCTGTGAGGACGCGTGGGAGAGGGCCGGCCGCCTCCCAGCCGAGTCACCCCACCTGCTGTCCCTGGCAGCTCGGAGCAGCATGATGTGCGGGGCCCCAGCTGGTTGTGGGCAGCCCGTGGCATGGGTGCTTGTGAGCCTCTCTGTTCCATTCAAGATGGAGGAGGAGCACCTGTATGCACTGCGCTGGAAGGAGCTGGAGATGCAGAGCCTGGCGCTGCAGAGCACCCTGCACGCACGCACCTGGGGCGAGGAGCGGACCCTGCTGCAGCAGGAGCTGGGGGTGCTGAGGCAAAGCATCTTCCTCTTCTACGTCAAGCTGCGCTGGCTGCTGAAACAATGGCGGCGAGTGAAGCAGGAGGGCGACGGGGAGGACGACGCCGAGGTAACGCGACCCGAGGTAGCTCTCCCTTGGCGGCTGGCCTTTCTGGGGCCACATACCCAAAGCCGGTCCCAGCACTTTGGATCCTCCCTCCTGTCCCCCGCGGAGGCGTGAGCATGCAGAGGCACTTCCGGTTATGTTTGAAAACCCTCGCTATGCCAGCCGTGGCCCTGGCTTTGATAGCACCCAGGCCCATGACACCCAGTTTTGCTGTCGTCTCCTTTGCCGTTAATTTCTTATTTGGTTGATGTTGTCACCCAAGGCCCTTTCCTGTCTCATCCGGCCTTGCTGATTTGTAGACACTGTTCCAAAGCTTTCGCCCCTCCCCACGTCAGTCCACACCCCGATGCCAGAATCACTTGCCAGGTGCCTTCCTGGGCTCCACCTCCCTGCTTGCTGCTCCCCTGTGTCTGTCCCAACGGTGACAGCAGCGGGGCATGGTGCCCTGTGTTCTGCTTGGGTTTTCCTGCTCAAGTAAGGGGCACCTTGGGCTCCCAGGCCCTTTGGACAGTTGGTGTCCTGTGAGCCTCCTAAGCCCGTTGTCTGCTTTTCACTCCAGGAGCCACATATGCAGTTTTCAATTGTCCTGTGAAAGCTACTTGTCTTTCCTCAGGTTATAGAAACTCTTTAAAAATTAATTTAACTAGGGCCAGGGAATTTGGCTCAGTGGTTCTGGCGCCTGTCTTGCAAACACAAGGGCCCTGGTTCAATCCTTGGTAACCACATACAATACTAGTTGTGGAGACTCATGCCCAGCAGCAACCAGTACCACAGACCACAGTGCCGGGCGTGGTGGCTCACTCCTATATTCCCAGCACTCAGGAGGCAGAGGCAGGAGGATTGCTGTGATGTGAGTGTGAGACTGAGCTCAGGGGCAGCCTAAACTGTAGAGCCAGACCCTGTCTCAAAAAAAAAAAAAAAAAATTTAACTAGCTTCCCAGTACCCACAACACAGAACACCATCAGATTGCTGTAGAGCCAGTTGTGAGGTTGCTGTTGGTCAGTACTCTGACCTGTCTGCTCCTCTGTTTTATAAAGCAATATCTATAAGCAGTGCTGATCTTTGAGAAGTATAATTTCCGGAGTTTTTAGTAAGTCAAGCACTACGTAGTGCCATTCAGGTAGAGGCGTCACCAGCGTGTGAAGTGTGCATGCAGACATCTCAGGACAAGACCAGGAGAAGGCCTTGGCACCCATAGACAGCTGTCTTCAAATAGTACACAGATAGGGACCTGCAGTCCCAGGTTCTCAGGAGACTGAGGCGGGAAGATCACTTGAACTTAGGAGTTAGAGGCCAACAGGGACAAGAGCTTGCATGTTAAAGAAAAACGAGGTCATCTAGCACAAAGCTGCGGGCCAAGCTGTGCGTCCTCTATGCCGATTTCAGGGCGAGTATCCAGAGACCCTCCCCAAGATCGGGGAGCTTGGAGTCCAGGGGGTTCACCAGGCAGATGGGCCGGAGCACGGGGACGCTGACCGAGGCTGTGGCCTTCCAGTGGGGGAGCCTTCTACAAGCACGCTGGTGCAGATGGGTGACCACGCTTCGCGGCTGCAGACTGTGGATGGGGCGCCACTCCACAAGCAGGTGGGTGCTGGGTCGAGCCCTGTGCCGCCGCTCACGGGCTGCGCTTGCGTTCCGTCTCAGTTCCGTCTCAGGTGCTAGTGTCAGAGGGGCGGAACGTCCTCCGCCCCCGTGGCTACCGTGGCTGCTCGCAGTTGCTAGACTTCAGTTGGCAGACCCAGCGATCAGTCACTCACTTAGTAGCAGCCCATTGGTCCACAGGCCACACGAGTGTGGGGAAGAGGACGGGGGAGGGGAGGGGTGGGTGAGTGAGTCTCCAAGGTGGGCTGTGCAGCTGCTCAGGCAGTGTGGTTCACGGAGAGGAGAACACGTGTGGGGGAGGTGTTGGGGTTGGCTTTGTTTCGGTCGCCAGCGAGTAAAGGGCTTTGGGGTCCTGAAGGCCACCCGAGACACAGCGACCCAGAGATGAGCAGTTGATGCCCCCGAGGTGATCCAAAGCACATATGAAGGGGCAGAGATGCCAGTGCTAAGTCGCTGGTGTTGCTGAGCAGCACAGAGACAAATGACTCGATAAGCGAGAGGATCCTACAAAACAAGCCGTAGTAGATTTGGAGAATTGAGATCCTGAGAAAGACTGCATTGCCTTTTTGGGTTTTTGCTTAATTTGGGGGGCAGGATAAGACAGGATCTTGCTGTAGTTCAGGCAAACCTTGAACCCACCATGTAGCCCGAGTGTACCTCGAACTCAGAACAGTCCTCCTGCCTCAGCCTCCCGCATGCTGGATTGAAGATGTGTACCCCTGTGTCTGGCAGGGCTGTGTGTAGAAGCTGGAGACTTAGGTCTAGGTCCAGGTGAGAAGAAGCAGCCTTTCTGTGAGCACAGGTGCGGTTTCCACCTGCCTAGCCACTCTCATATCTCCCACCCCTGGGGTCTCCCAAACGTGAGGACTCAGGAGGAGAGGACACTTGCAAAGAACCTTCTTCACCCACACTTCAGAAGTGTGTCACTTGCCACTGTCCATGAGCAGATTTCAGATCATTAAAGCAATGGTCTAGTTAGGAGCTAGACT
The DNA here is from genome assembly GCA_004026965.1 of Petromus typicus. Classification (NCBI taxonomy): domain Eukaryota; kingdom Metazoa; phylum Chordata; class Mammalia; order Rodentia; family Petromuridae; genus Petromus; species Petromus typicus. Next base: position 49,476 of record PVIR01002500.1, on the reverse strand, counting down.
GGGGCTTGGCACATAATGCCTTCAATATAGTCAGATCTTTATTTTCAAAAGGGATGTCAAGATCAGACATCTGAAGTGACTCATGAGCTCAGGGGCTCCCTTGAGCACACCGCAACGGGTGTCCCACCCATATGGCCAGAGGTTTTGGAAAAGGAAAGACCAACCTAGCTGGTATTCTGAACAGCAGCTGGAAGCTGTCGCCCTTGGAGGGGAAAATCCTGTGAAGTCACTCAGCCTAACCTCCCATGCAGCACAGTGCAGTGTCGGCATCTGTTTTCCTCCTGTAACTTTTAGTGATCTCCTTTAAAGTGGGCACAGGCAGGTCGGTGCTGGTATGGACTATGTGCAGTGGAGGTGCACAGTCAGAGGCACGTGTGTCCGTCCTGGCCGTGGGAGTTACTGAGCTCTGCAGTAAGTGGCGGCCACCCCCAAGCGTAACCTACCCTGGAGAAGCTCCGCCTGGAGGTGCGGCGCTGGCCTGGCAGCCGGAGCGGACCAGCGCGGTCGGCGGCCGCTGTGCAGAGCAGGAGCCTTTCAGAGGCCCCAGAGCCGTGCCGAGGGACGAGCCGGTGGGAAGCGGAGCCCAGTGGCTTCCTGAGGACCGGCGACCGAGCAGTGCGGCCCTCAGCCAGGGCTTGTGTTGTGTTGCACACCTCACAGCTGGACACAGCAGGTGGCAACATTTCTCAGGTCACCAAAACCACGCGTCCTCCCTGCCGTGGGAGCCGATCGGGAGAAGCCAGCAGGGGCAGCACGGCCCTGCCCACGTCCCTCCTCCTGCTCTCTGCTCGGTCCCGTGGTGGTGACCGGTGGTTTCCTGGGCCAGTCGTTCGGACCGGCGCTGCGGTGGCTGCCTTCAGGGTGTAAGCCCAGGTGACGAGTGTGCTGGAGTCGAGACCCTGAGGTTCCGACAGCTCCTCTCCGCACTGGACTCCTGATGCAAAGTCCTCTCCATTCAGGGATTTGATGGGACTCTCTTGTTACACAGCTGGTGCATATGTGAAGAACTAACCCAGGTTCAGAGCCAGAGCTGCAGCGATGCTGGGCCCCATGTCTGGAAGGCTGTTCCACGCCTGGTCACTGAGGAATCCTGCCTGGTCCAGCCTCGGCCCACGGTGCTCCGGGGACCTCTGTCCCTGGGCCTGGTGCTCCAGCCCGCCCTTTGTCTGTCTGCCTGAAATAAAGAAGCTTCCAGAAAGAACACCTCTGCCAGATGAGGCCTCGTTTATTTGTGGCACGCCAGGGGTCCACCCCAGACCTGGAGCATGCCGGGCCAGTGCTCCCCACCGAGGGCCACCTCCAGCCCTGATGTTTTGCTTCTGTAATAAGGAAGTGCCTGTCTCGAGCCCAGACAGCTCCTGCATTTGAGGCTTGTGTTTCTTACCGCACAGCCCCACATCTCTCACGAGGCAGCCCCGCTCCGTGAGGGGAGCTGGAGCGTGTCCCTGGTCTGTCCGCATGTTGTTCTTGTTGCTCTGAGCCGAGCATATGTGTGGGGACAGCGCACATGTACCTGGGAGACCTCGTGAGAGGGCCCTGCCTGGCCCTCCCGTGGCCTGTGAGGCACAGCACACCTGCGTGGTGAATGCCAAAGCTCTCACTCGCGATTCTTCCCACGTGGTCCCCGACTGGCTGTCAGACCAGCCCTGATTTCTTAGGGCTCCGGGTGACCCCTCAGCATTCTCCTACCGATACAGGATCCTGCCTGACCGGGCACTGAGGGAGAGCGGGCGCAGCGCCCCTCAGCCAGGGGACAGGCAGCAGCCACTCCGAAGTGCCCTCAGGCCGCCTTCAGTGACCACCCTCTTTTCTCCACAGGGGATAGGGTAATGGTTTTAGATTCATCTGAGTGTGACAGTAAAGGTAAAGGTGACAAGGGCTCTGGCTGTGTGAGCGTATCGATTCTGGCCCGGGGCCAGTGGTGGTCTTGTCCCGGGGGTCCTGCTGATAGAGGGTGGTGAGTGACACGGTGGGGACAGGCAGCTCCCCACCACTGCGGAGCCCTTGCCTGTGCAGAATCACCTTCATGAGCAGCAGGCGGAGGCTGTCACCTCTACTGTGCGCCTGGCTCTTTGTGGGCCAGACTGCAGCAGCAGGTCAATACGTCCCCGCCAGCTTTCGATTAAACCTGTCTCCAAGGTTAATGGCTCTGGGCAGTCGCTCGCAGAGCTCAATGGTGGTGTCATGTTCCCCAAGGCACAGGTAGGTTTTCACCTGCTGCCCAAGTCTCAGAAATGTGGGATCTGAGGAGCACCGGCGTGGCTGCTCAGCCTTCTGGGCCCGGTGCCCCTCCCCCAGCGCGCGGCTCACTCTGCGCTGAATGCCGGCTGGAGACTTGCGCAGCAGCACGACTGGCTGGTGGCCAGCCTCGAAGCTTTGTAAACTGACCCATCCTCCTCCAGTCAAGCTCCAGATCTCAGTTTTGGGGGCATTTTGAGCTTTGCCCAAGAGAGATAAGCTACCAAGAGCTGAGATGCCCTTCTGTGGAGAAGGAAGTTTGGAAGCCGTTTCATGCTGCCTGTGTGCTAAGCAGACCAACAAGCTGATCTCTGAAGAGACTGAAAAGTTTGGCTTTTGAACTGAAATGGACCTGTACCTGAAAACCACACACCTGATGGCCACATCGCTGGACCCCGAGAGCCGAGTGTCTGCAGGCTTCAAGCCCGGCCTGGCTTCCCTGAACAAGGGCTCAGTGGGTCCAGATCTTAGTGTGACTCTTGACTTGTGTCACCTTTATACTCGGAACCTGTAAGTGGCACCAGCAGGGAGGAGGAAGGAGATGCCTTTCAGGCTTTCTTTCTTTTCTCTCTGATATGGAGAGGACAGGACAGTAGTCTCCTAAGCATCAGGTGGCTTCTCCAAGGCAAAGTTAGAGGAGAGTGCTGGGGCCTGGGATTAGCTCAGAGCAGAGCGCTTGCCCGGCCAGCGGTGTGCTGGACCCTGGCTTCCAGCTCCTGTCGGCCAGCAAGCAAGGGAGGGAGGGCATGAAGGGGTTAGAAGGGGTTAGAAGGGAAGGCAGGTTGTCATGCAAGGTATCCTGTCACAATTCGAGTACTGGGGTGGGGTGAGCCTGGGGCGTGGTCCAGGCGTCCCAGCTCTCACCTCAGGTCTCTGTCAGGTGGGGACACAGCAGCGACTGTGAGCACAGAGTTGGCGAGAAGTACAGGTGAGGTCGTAGAGGCCCAAAGGAAACGGTGTCAGTGATTGTTGTGACTGGGTGTTTTGTATATGTGGTAAAAATTGTTTAGCAGCGTCAGCCTGCCCAGGCTCATCCAGGGTCTCCAGAGATGTCAGAGTGGACATCTTTTCTGGCTGTCACACATTTGTGGCAGAAGCTGTCTGGCTTCCTGCCACTACACCCGCTGTGCCTGGCCTCAACGATAACGGGTACCGGAAGCGCCAGTGCTCCAGGTTCTGGTGTCCCCTTCAGCCATCTTCACCCCGGACAGTTAAGGGGCCCATTCCAGGATGACTACATGCCCCTGGGGTCAAGGCTGATTACTCCAACCCGGACATGCAGAAAACATTAAAACCTACTTTTATAGAATTGGACCTGTGCCACAGCCAGAAAGTGCTTGCTTTGCTTCCAGAGAGGCAGATTTCCAGTCTCAGAAGGACTGCAAAGCTCTAATTCTGATGCAGCTCGCAGTCATGCGGTGCAGGGCTGAGAACCGGCCCGCAGAGACCGAGTGGCTTAGGGCCGGAAGAGCTTCCTAGAAAGCTGCTGACAGATGAGAAGGTATCATGTGGTCCTTGCCTTATCTTCAGTGAAAATGGGGAGATAGTGCCAGTGACTGGAACAGACTTACTGTTATTTCATGCTTGAAATTCTGACAGAAAATTAGTGATTTTTAAAATGGCAGTGCTAACACTAGATAAATCTATCATGAATACATAATTTTTCAGCAAATCCTATCCAGAGATATGTTTCCGAAATGATCGGTGCAGTCCTCACTCATCTGCAGTTATGATTTTAGCCTGAGCTGTGATCTGGCCTGAGCTAATGACCTCCTGGGCAGCTAGGCATGCCCGCACAGGCCTCTTGTACTTCCTGCATCTGTGCCTCAGCCTGAGTTCTGCCTTAGGTACCCTGCCCAGTGCCCAGGGCGGCCCAGCCTCCATGATCCAGCAGGCCCTTTGTGCCAGCCCCAGACCCCATGGGCAGCAGTGGTCCCCAGCAGAAGACCCCACCCGCCAGCTGTCAGGGCTACTTTCGCCTGCCTTCAGGATGCTCCCTGCATCTGGCTGACCCCCCCCATTCCTGCAGGTGGTGGAGAACCAGCAGCTGTTCGGCGCCCTCAAGGCCCTGCTGGAGGACTTCCGCTCCGAACTGTGGGAGGACGAGCTGGCCAGGCGGCGGCTGCAGCAGCAGTACGCCAGCGACAAGGCTGCCTGGGACGTGGAATGGGCTGTGCTCAAGGGCCGCCTGGAGCAGGTACGGGGGCCAGGGGGTCTGGGTGCGGGGAGGATGTGCCCTAGTCCAGGAGAAGGGGAGGGGTGGCAGCAATACCTCTGCCTACAGTGCTGATCTCTCCTGGCCCCCAAGGTCCCCAGCACTCCCAGGTCCCTGACGTGCCTGGTAAGCAGCAGGCACCGTGACATCATTGGCCCATCTGCCCCTGACAAGACTGAGGCGGCCAGCATCTATCCCAGCATCAGCACACTCAGCTGACTCTAGCAGGGGATGCAGGACAGACCATGGCAGGGTTCTCTGAGGAAGATGGGCACACACTGTCCTGCAGACGCCTCCTAGCAGGGGTGAGGGCTCAGGCTCCGTGTTGGGGCCCATTGGCACTTCCAGTCCACCTCGCACACCTAGGGAAACTGAGGCCAGAAGAACTCACCTCAGCTCTCAAGCCAGCCAAGCCAGGGCAGGAAGGGCCTTGTGCCCTGTTTCCTCCTGCATGTGCCCAGTGGCACCCTTACCACTCCCAGCTTTTCCCCATTGGCTGTGCTGAAGACTGTGTCTGCTGCTCAGGGCTTATCCGCCCCCTGGGTCCCAGGGAGAAGACGGTGTGTCTTATCACTTCCCTGGGCTTTGCCATGAGAGCAGAGAGTAACAAAGAGCAGAGATGTCTCTCACACAGCCTTGGGCAAAGGTGCAACAGGCCTGTTGCTCTCCTGGAACCCACACCTCCCCCAGCACTGCCAGCTGGCCCCGGGCCCCATCTGTGCACCTGCAGTGCCACCTGGCCTGGCAGCAGGCTGTGGGCCGAGCCCATCTGGCAGCGGAGTGAGAGCCTCCACACCCCACCACCTGCTGGGAAGCTCCTCTGGGCGCTTGCTGATCGCAAGGGCCCTTGGGGCAGCTGCCTTTTCTGTTTAAAGATGCGCGCACAGGGCACTTGGGTCAGAGCTAAACATTTTCCAAGACGTAAGAAGCTGAAGAGGGAAAGCACGATTTTTGACGTGAGCCAGTTTCAAAACATCTCATCTTTAATGCAACTGGCATCTACCTCACGTTTGCTACAAGTGCAGGCTCAGGAGAGTCTGTGCACGCCGAGGCGGAGCTTGGACTGCAACCCGAGGCCAGGTGGTGCCAGGTGGGCTCTGCCCAGATCGGCCCGGAGGTTTCTTACATACATGCGACCCAGGAAGCTGGGAACGAGGCCCAGGCCAGTCCATCTGTTGTTGTCCCTGCTCACAACACGGTTCAGTTCTACTAAAATTTAAATATTTGCTCTCGGGCAGAGCCCATTCAGGACCGCCTCCCTACCTGTGACGCTTAGCTGACTCCTGAACCGCACCTTGTGCTCAGTAGCAGCAAGGCCTTTCTCTGGGGCTTGTGTTGTGGCAGGCCACGTGATGGGCTGCTGCGGGCGGTGGTGTGGGATGAGACCATGGGCTGTGCAGCTTAGCCGGGCCTCAGGCAAGGTGCACGAAGGGGTTCCCCGCAGGTGGCGATCACCCCATGCAAGAACACTTGGGCCCGGGGGACGCATGAGGGACGCGGGTGAGGACTTCAGTGTGGGCACAGGGAGGATGTCAGTGTGGGTGGTACTGCGAGCCCAATGTATCACGGAATTTAGATCTCCTTTTTAAAATGATTACTCTAGCTTCAAGGTAGAGATGAGTTAGGAGCCATTAGAAAGGAATGGTGGAAGAGCCCGGGCTCTGCAGATGGTCCTCAGGGAGCTCCTCACTTAGGGCCGGCAAGAGGTGTGTTTTCTCTTTGCACACCGAGTTCGCAGTTTACCTCTGGGCTGCGTCCTAGCTCAGCACACCGAACACCCACCACCCTTTCCTATGAATGTGACTACAGGTGACACACACCCCCAGAAAGCACAGGTAGTCTTCCTGAGAAGGCGTCTGGCTTCCAGATGGCCAGTGAGGTCCAGGCTCCGCAGACTGAGAGAGGAAAGTTGGCAGCTGAAGGCTCTTGCAGTGGGGCAGGTGATGGCAACGGGTGACATGGAGGGGTGGGTGCAGATCTGAGGACAGTCCGGGGACAGAAAGTAGCACGTGCCGTGGACGGTCCATAGCCGGCCTGAGTGGCGTGCGCGTCTCTAGGGTGGTGCCAGCTGACTGTGCCTTCACCAAGACAGAGATAAGGGGGAGCAGGACCTGGCTCTGAGCCATCACAGCAGGGCCTGGGACAGAGGGCTGGGCTGAGCTGTCCACAGCCACGCTGCCCAGCAGCAGGGACACAGACTGAGAAATCTGCCTCTCTTGCCACACGAGCACCGTGGTCCTGTGTGAAACAAAGAAGGCTGTGTCATCGGCGCCGATGTGATCTTCCAAAAGAGCAGTCTCACCAGTGGGTCGTGGCCGGGGATGTCCTGGGACAACAAAGAGGGGGTGTCGTGGAAGCAGGGACCTCGAGGGATCTCCAGAGCTTGGACCTCAAGACGGTCCAAGAAGGACTCAAAATCCTCGTCCTCCGGAACTTAGATAGAGGAAAGGGACTCTGAAATGAAGGCGGAGGCCCAGAACCCGGGTCTGGTGTGTCAGGTGCTGTGGTGGGCAGGTTGGATTCAGGGAGAGGCAGGGGTTAAACACAACGATGGACACACAGACCTCTTCCTGTTAATTGTGCTACTGTACAGCATGGATGTATATGGATCGCTGAAAGTGATCTGCTCAGCTCCTTTGGGGAAACATTGAGAAGGCAAACAGCTGGCTCAAGTGGAACTTGGAGCTGTAGTGTTTTTAGGGCTCTCTATCCTGATTGCTGTGGTTATGTTCCCACCTGCAGTGTAGAAGAGCTCTGTTTTCCCTCTCAGCCTCACCAGCCCTTGCCGTTGGCTAATTCTGGACAGCGACCATTCCCTCTGGGTCAGATGGCATCTCAGTGTTGCTTTAATTTGCATTTCGCTGGTGGCCAGTGATGTTGAACTTTTTCATGTATTTATTGGCCATCTGTACGTCTTCTGAGAAGTGTCTGTTCATTTCAGATGCCCCTTTTTTGATTGGATCTTTTATTTCACAGGGTATCAGATGTTCTTAGTTCTGACTTTAGAAGTGAAACGCTTTCTGCCACGGGACTGGCCCTGTCTGGCCCCCTCAGGTGTCCGGGTCCGTGTTGCAGGCCTGCTGAGCTCTGCACCCACGTTGCCCCACTGGCCGGCAGCCTCCCTGAGTCTTTCTCCTTGCAGCTGGAGGAGAAGGCAGAGAGGAGCCTGGGCGAGTCCGACGCTGCCGCCGAGAGCAGGGGTGCGCTGAAGAGGGAGCGGGAGGCACACCAGAAGCTGCTGGCCGACAGCCACGGCCTGGTCCTGGACCTGCGCTGGCAGATGCACCACAGCGAGAAGAACTGGAGGCGCGAGAAGGTGGAGCTGCTCGAGCGCCTGGACCGAGAGCGGCACGAGTGGGAGCAGCAGCAACAGGAGCTGGCCTGGAGGGTGGAGCAGGTGAGCGGCCGTGCCTGCTGGGGGAGGAGCAGCTGTGGGTGCTCGGCGGAGCGGGACCTGGGGCTGCCAGGGGCCTCCCGAAGCACAGGCAGAGATTAGGGAATTTTTAAGGTAAGTGTGGAAGGACACATCTGTCATCCCAGCACTGGGAGGCTGAGGCAGGAGGATCTCAAGTTTAAGCTTACCCTGCACAGTTTAACAAGACCGTGTTTCAAAATAAAAACAGGCTAGAGATGTAGCCCAGCACAAAGGTCCTGAGTTCAACCCTCAGCGCCACCAAAAGGAAAACCAGATGACCACACACCCTGGGTTCCCCACCGAGGAGACCTGCATCTGTGCTGAATCCCATGAATCTTTGAACTGCTCCATTCCCAAGTGTGCACGGGGGAGGTGGGACAATAACTTTCTAAGATAGTTTGCAGCCAAAAGTCCAAGCAGGGGCATTTCAGGTCCTACTTAGAGCTTCCTGGCACAAAGCGAGTGCACCCGAGTCTGCCCCGACGGTGCCGTCGCAGGGACTGCTGCAGCAGGAGCCGGGCCGTCAGGGGAACACGAGAGGAAGCAGGCGGGAGCCCTCCTGGTGCAGACTCCATCATGTCCCCTTGCTGAGACTTAATATGGCTTTCTTTCAGAATTCCCCAGATCCTAGCAAGAGAAAGCTGCATTTCTGGTTCACCTTGGCAAAGTGGAATAGAGTGCCCTCTGGCGAGGAGATGGCCTGTGCTGTGGACTGGCACAGGGTTCTTGCAGGAGCAGTCCCCAGTGTCCCAGCCAGAGCCTGGCAGCTGAGGTCTCAGACACCCCAGGAGGCCAGTGGCCGGGGCCCCCCTTCCTGGCCACCGCTCTAGGTCCCCTTCCTGTGCAGCTACAGGTTCCCTCATTTTCAAAGTCCCCCATGACATGCCCAGCTGGTCTTTAGGCTTCCTTTCACCTCTGGGAATGGGGAGGGGAAGGCTTCTCCGGAAACACTCCTCCTTGGGGTCAGCAACCCAGCACGAGCAGAGAGTGAATTTGGGAACGGCGCGGGGCTCAGGGTTCCCCCGATGGGACAGTCGCAGGCAGGACGTGAGTCCTGCGGTCGGCACCCTGCAGCTCCAGGACCTGAGGCCCTCGCACCTCCCACCTCCTCCGCGCCTCGCGTGGATGTGGTGGGTGCCAGTCTTCGTAGGTGACGCCACTCTTGCCTTTGGAGAGGGTTGGTTAACAGTGGACCCCGCGGCTTTGGCTGCTGTGGTGGCGTTTCACACTGAGCCTGGCCTCTCCCAAATGCTCAGCGTTTTTCAAGGTTTTGTCAGTGTTGGTACCTGATGCTAGAATTGTGCAAGACGGTTACAACATGCCCTGTAAAACAGGAGGCTCCTGAGTGTGTGTGACGAAGCGAGGCCTGGGGGCCGCCTCTGCTTGCACTGTGTTCAGTTAGCTGCGCGTTCCTCACATGAACGACAGGTCTAGCCGGACCTTCTCGCAGCGCGTCCTCGTGTCTGGCTGCTGGCGAGCCGTGCTCCCTGGATGTGGTCGCCGGATGCAGGTGGTGAAGTAGGAGTCTGAAACCCATTTTCCACTCTGGAAACACACGCTGCGTACTTGTCCGGGGTCATTCAATCTTAACATAGTTTCTGTACCTCTAGAGACACGGCTGTGGGTGTGGTACGGTCCGAAGCTCCCGTCTCGGGCTGCGTCTGCCCCGGGGTGGGAGCTGGGTGGAGTTGTGGTGTATTGTCTTCGAGCCGTGAAGGTGGCAGTTAAGTGCACTTGAAGGTGCTTGTCGCCATACTGCAGAGCTGAATGGGGAACTGCGTCATCTGTCCTCCTGAGACTGTCAAATCAGCCGCTTTTAGAGCGCAAAAGGCCCTTCTAAACCTGCTTACAAAGCCCCCATTCTCCTCCGACCAGTTCGGGTAAGGGGACACTCCTGAGGACCCATTGTGTCCTGTAGGACTTGAAATGCAAATCAGGCCAATTTTCCGTTTGCCGGAGAAGTTGTCGAGCGGTGGCACTGGAAGGCGCCCGCCGGAGCCCAGCCTGCGCGGCGGTGGCACGGAAGGCGCCCGCCGGAGCCCAGCCTGCGCGGCAGCACTGCAGAGGCTGCGAGTAGCAGCTGCTTCTCCACTCAGGCTCTGCTCGCTCGGGTTTTTTTAGGAAACCTGACACATGACAGCGTTCGTGCAGGCTGCTCCTGGCCGTCTGCGTTTATTTTTGAGACTCCACTTTCCTGCATTAGGCCGAGCTTGTTCATAGCTCTGCCTGTGAGTCATCCTTTCTGCCCTGTGCACTTTTGCACCTTCTCTGTGAGTCTTGCATTTTAAGTCCCTACCCAGAGTAGCTTGGAGATGATCAGTGTCGAAGCTAAACGGACTGACATGCGTTGGAGGAGCATGGTGCAGAGCTTCCCCGCGTGTCTCTTGAGGAAGCTGTGGCGTCTTTCAGGAACTGCGGAGAACTGTGTCATGGGAGGGGCTGAGCCGAGGCCCAGGCTGATGCGCTTGCTCCCTGATTTGACCATGAACTTGACTCAGACTCCAGCATATAAGCTCGGGCTGCTGGCATCTCCATCTTTCTCATAAAGTAAATATAATTTCTTGAGCCTTTTGCTCCACCACCTCCCAGTGACTGGCATCGGTAAGCAGACGGCAGCACCTCGGCCACGTCTCCCGTGGCTTTCTTCCTGATGGCTGCTGCCCACACGTGTGTCTGGCGTGGGGCTAAAGGCTCCATCCGGGCACTGATGCCACATGTGAAGATGCTTCCTTAAAACCCCATCACTCTGCACTCAAGGCACTGTGCAGTTTCCTGCTTCTGTCCCAGCTCTCTGGGCCTGAAAATCTCCCCCTAGCCAATCCAGCCAGCCCCGAATGTCCCTCCTGCTCCACATTCTGGTAGCACCGAGCACGGGAAACCGCGCCGCTCTTGGCCCCCTGAAAACCCTGCTGGTGCGAGAGGCTCAGCGGTGCTGTCTGGCGCTCAGCCTGGAGGACTGAGGGTAGGGGCAGCTGAGGCCACAGCCCAGGTGAGGGCCCCTCCCAAGGTGTCGGGAGAAGCAAGCAGACAGCGACAGGTGTCCCGGGCCTTGGCCACGGCTGGACGGCCACAGGTGACGCTTTTCCTGCTGTCCCTTCCCGCACACCTCCTTTCTCAGCGAGCTGGGAGCCCCCTGCCCGCAGGCCACAGTCCCAGCTCCAGCCCAGTTGGCTCGCTGCTGCTGCCTCTGCTTATCAAAACGTAAGGTCGAGAGCCACATGGCATCCTCCTGCTGCCACTCGATGTGGCCGTGACAGCTAGGTTTTCATCCTCTCAAGCCAAGTCGAAGTTGTGTTTCACACCTGATGGTTATAACCTGGTGCGATCACCCTGGTCCAAGTGTGGAACCTGCTACAAGTGGTTAGGACCTGGGAAAACCAGGGTCACCTTGGAAGGATACCCCACGAATGGTATCCCAGAAGCATGTCCAAAGCCCTGAGGGCAATCCTCAGAGCTTCTGAATTATGTTCAAGCTTTTAAAAATAAGTATATAATTTCCTACCAGCATAGTACTCAAAGCTATGCAAAAACATACCTCAAGGGGCCGAGGATATAGCTCAACCGGTACCAAACCTGCCTTGCAAGCAATAAGCCCCAAGTCTGACTCCTGGTATCACAAAAAACAAAAACAAAACATACTTTACAACACAAATAAAGAAAAATAGAACTTAATGCACATATGTACATTTGGGTCAGATTAATTGACCAGGTTGTGTGATAAATGCAGATATTTCTACTCCAAATAAAACTGATTTATTTTGTTACTGTTTTGATTTTTGTTTTTTGTTTTTTTCTTTTGAGACAGGGTCTCACTTTGTGATTTTGAGATTTAGGCTGGCCCTGAGCTCAGCCTCAAACTCACATCACAGCAATCCTCCTGCCTCTGTCTCCTGAGTGCTGGGATTACAGGTGTGAGCCATCACACCTGGCACTGTGGTATGTGGTACTGGTTGCTGTTGGGCATGAGTCTCCACGCCTAATATTGTATGCGGTTACTGGGGAATCGAACCCAGGTCCTTGCGCTTGCAAGACAGGCGCCAGAACCACTGAGCTAACTCCCTGGCCTGTGTTTTGATTTTTGAAACAGGTCTTACCCTGGTCAGTTTGAGCTTGAATTCATAGTAGCCCAGACTAGCTACAAACTTGCAACAATCCTCCTGCCTCAGCCTTCCAAGTACTGGGGTTATAGGCATGTACCACCAAATTGTGATGTGTTATGTTCTGAAATTAAGTTCAACTTTAAGATAATTGGTTTTTGTTTTTTGTGGTACTAGGGATCAGACTCTGCACCTTGTGCTTGCAAGGCAGGTGCTGGAACCACTGAGCTGAACCCCTTCCCTAAGATCATTGCTGTTTGCCTAGTCTTTCAAGCTGACCCATATGTGGTTCTGAATGCTGGAGACAGGTTATTCTCAGGACATCACAAGACTGAACCGTAAGACTAATGATTTCCATTCCTAAAATTCTCAAGTTACAGAAAGAGAACGGTCCCCGGAGAGGTGGCAGCTTCCCCTGCGATCCAGAGGAAGGCAACCTGCGCCCCTCTCCCCACCCCAGGGGGCCTCGCGCGCAGCGGTCCGCGTGGCCCTGCTCGGACACAGACTCCCTGCCGCTTGAGGATCGGCCGCTGTCCAAGCTGAAGGAATCAGACAGGTGCTCGGCCAGCGAGAACCTCTACCTGGATGCCCTGTCCCTGGATGACGAGCAGGAGGACCCGCCGCCACCCCGCAGGCCCAAGAGGACGCTCAGGAGCCGCCTCCCCGAGGTCAGCCCGGGTTCCGCCCCTCCAGGCTCGGGCCCTAGCTCATCACTCTAGGTAACCAGCCTGGCACGAGCTGTGGCAGCCACTCCAGGCACGAGCTGTGGGATGAGCCTGTTTCCGCACCCTAGCCCGGAGGCCGCAGGGCCGTCCTGCAGGGACTCCTCCCGTGTTGGCAGTGGAGGCCAGCCCTGAGCTCCTGGGGGGTGTGGGTCCGTGCAGCTTTGCTCCTCGCTCGGACTCAGAAACACCAAGAGAAGGGCTGGAGAATGAGCTGACACTCCCTCCATGTGACACTCCAGGGAGCGTGTGGGTCCTAAAACTCATCCTAAAACTCATCCTGAAACTTTCCTGCCATTTTCTGCTTCTAGAAAAGTGATACTTGAGAAAGGAAATCCCTAACGTTGGGAAGTAGCAATGTCGCCAAGCACTGCATACACTTAATATCCTCTTCTGGACAGAAGGAGAGAAAAGTCCGTGTAAACTAGATTACCACTTGACGAATTAAGCTATAAAATGCATGGTATTTGTTATCCTTTTCTGGTGGTGTTGATTTTAAAGCCCCATTTTGAAAATGACTGCTCAGAGTGATTGTTAATGAGTCAGCTACATGTGAGTGTGGTCTCCCACACTCAGTCCGTGGGAGAGCCTGTCAGCCTCGCTGCTGCAGTTGGGACACTACACAAACTGAGCACCCTCGTCCCAAATGCTGGGACCCCAAGGGGCTGCGGAGTCCTGTTTCTCTGAGTTTGGGATATTTCCAAGTAAGGAACAAGATCTGTCCTTCCCCGAAGGTAACACACAGTGTGCTTTAAATGAGGTCCGCCAAAGCCAAATTTCAGGGTATCGGCTCCTACAGGCTCAGGTTTGGGATCGTTTGTACCATCTTGTGGGGTCTGGTGGCAAAGCAGGGAGGACGTGGGTTGTGTGGACACCGTGTCCTGGATCCAGCTGCGCCACAGCGAAGACGAGGATGCGCACGCTGCTGGCGTTCACATCCCGGAAACCATCCCATACTTCTTCCCAGCCGCGCAGCGCAGCGTCTGGGCACCTTCCCCGGGTGCCTGCGGCTCTGCAGGCTTCTCCACCTCCCTTCGCGGCACCCGTCCTCCCTCACGCACACCCAGGCTACACGAGGCTGGCTCCGAACGCCAGGGCGGGAGCCCTGTCCTTCCTCCATGCCAGGTTCAGGGCCCGAGTCCCTCATCGTACTGCAGGCTCTGCCTTTACCCTTGTCCTGCGAAAGGACACAGGCGGTGATGCTCCAACCCCACGGGCCTCAGTGCACTTTTAAATGCTGTCTTCCCAGGGGTCAGAGTAAAAACAAGGTCCTGGCAACCAGTATTCACTGGTTTCAGACAAACTTATTTCTTTTTTACAGGAAGAAGAAAGTCACAAGAGAAATCTTCAAAGGTAAGTCAGACGGGCAGGGCCAGAGATCCGTGACAGCCCCTCCGGGAGCCCCGCTGACCAGGCTGGCCACGTTCAGTGGTCGTCTCAGTGTTGTTCCTTCTGTAAGTGCAGATCAGACCTGGGTTTGTCTGCAGCGAGCGTGTGCCACCCGTCAGAGGCGGGTCTGAGCGGCACGGAGCATCCTTGCCTCACCCGGGCACGGCCGTCCCCGTTCAGGGCAGAGCCAGCTTCTGGACACCAGGCTCAGGCCGCACTGTTTCCTCCCTGCTAGGTTGCTGGTTTAGAACCTTGTTTGCATCGTCATTTCCCTCACATGCTTGCGGGAGGCCCGAAGCGGCACCCAGATGTTCAATGCAAGGAGGGCTGGGCCCCTCCTTCCTGCCCTGCTGGCTCTCTTTCCTGAGTCTCGCCCAGAGGCGTGTCACCTCCACCCTTAGCTGCCTCCACAGGGCGTCAGCTTTGCTGGGGGCAGAAGCCTGGCTCTGGCCTCGAGAACCCTGATGTGATCTGGCCCTGAGCCCATCCCGGGAGGACCAGGGTAGCTGTGGACACTGACCCGGCCTCGAGCCCCAGCCTCTTTCCTGAACGCTCCACGAGTCTCGGAGGCAGGCGGGCTGCCCAGTGCCAGCAGCCCCTGGCATGGCAGACAGGTGCCCAGCACCCCTTGGTGCTTCTCTATGTAGACGAGAGGACCTCAGTGAAGCCATAGAGAGGGCGATGTGTGAAGTTATGGTGCCAGCATATCCAGAGTCCGCACCCAAGTCCACGTCTGCTCGGCACAGCTTGCAAACGTGGTCATTGCTCAGATCCACCGTGTCCATCCCTCGGTTGTGTCCAAAGGGAGTTTCACTTCCCTGGGTTAGAAAGGAGGGTGCAGACCAACCAGTTAGTCTGGGCCGAGCGGAAGGGGCAGAGAGGGCAGCCCGTTCCGTGGTGGGCTGTGGCCCACCTGGAATTCTGTTGGGAATGATACTCTCCAGAGGTGGGGTCCAGGATGGTGGCGATGTGTCACGTATGTGCAGTTCCCCCGGACCATCCTGAAAACCGTTCATCACAAACGGGTATCAATGACAAAGCAAAGAAGAAACTAGATTTTCAAAACAAACAAAAAACAGCTATGTTAGGAGTTGTCCCCAGACCGGGCACACAGTTCCATCAGTGTCCCGTCGGCGTGGGGGAGATGGGCAGAGGCCGGGACGGGAGGGAGGCAGGGGCCGGGGGTGTCTGGAGCCGGGTCTGATCCCCTCGTCCCTCGCTCCTCTTGTGCCTCCCAAGTGGCCTTTGCCAGCCGAGCTCCTCGGGGACAGAGCCCTTCCCCTCCTCTTCGGCGGGTGTCCCGATGATCGGGTTGGAGGGGCCACCCTCACGGGCGCGTCCCCTGCAAGTGGGGCATCTGCTGCAGGCTCACCCCCTGCCCCTCCCCAGGGCCCTGTCTGTGTCCTCCATGTCGGAGTTCCAGCGCCTGATGGATGTGTCCCCCTTCCTGCCGGAGAAGGGCCTGCCGCCAGCCAGCAAGGACGACGTCACCCCACCCCTGTCCCCTGACGACCTGAAGTATATCGAGGAGTTCAACAGCAAGAACTGGGACCATGCGGCAGCCCCCCAAGGGGCCCCCGAGCTGCCCCCTGACCCCTGGGCAGACAGGACCGAGGGCGAGCGGGCAGAGCCTTTCCCCACCTCCTCCTGGTACCTGACCACGAGTGTCACCATGACCATGGACACCATGACCAGCCCCGAACACTGCCAGAAGCAGGCGCTGCGCAGCCACGTCCTTGCCGAGCCTTCGGGTGTACGCGTGCTGCACAGCCCACCCGCCGTCCGCAGGGTAGACAGCATTGGACCTGCAGTGGGCAGTGAGGGCAGGGCCCGACTGGACCCTGAGGGCCCCCTGCCCACAGGCAGAGCTAGAGAGAGTCTTGGAGAAGCCAAGGAGGCCCCTGTGCTGGCCAGGTGGCCCTGTACCCCTGCCAGACTCCCCCGAGACTACGCAGAGGGGGCACTGTGCCCCCTCAGCCTCCCCCTTTGTGCCCCGCTGGGGCTCACCTCCCCGCTGCACAGCCTGGACATGCCCGAGAACATGAGCGACGACACGAAGGCGGCAGCCTTCTCCGTCAGGAATGCCATGTGCTCCGGGCCCGCCCGGCCCCACGTCAAGGACATGGCCTGCCAGACAAACGGGTCCCGCGTGGCTGGGACACAGACCGTGCAGACTACCAGCGTGGGCCTGCAGACCGAGGCCCTGCGCACGGGCGGCCTCACCAGCAGCCCCCACAGGTGTCTCACCCCCAAAGCGGGGGGTGGCGCCACACCAGTGTCTTCCCCTTCCCGGAGCCTTAGGAGCAGGCAGGTGGGCCCTGCCATCGAGAAGGTGCAAGCCAAGTTTGAACGTACCTGCTGCTCCCCCAAGTATGGGTCCCCCAAGCTTCAGAGGAAGCCGCTCCCCAAAGCTGACCCACTGGGCAGCAGGACCACGGCGGGGGGCGGCCAGAAGGGGTTCAGCGAGTCGGCCTGGGCGCGCTCCACCACCACGCGGGAGAGCCCGGTGCACACCACCATCAACGACGGCCTCTCCAGCCTCTTCAGCATCATCGACCACAGCCCGGTGGTGCAGGACTCCTTCCAGAAGGGCGCGCGGGCCGGGGGCCTCTCTCGCCCCACGGACCCCCGGCCTGAGCTGGGTCCCGGCCAGGACACAGGCCCCAGTTCCCGGGGAAGGTCGCCCAGCCCCCTAGGCATGGGCACAGAGACAGTGGCCAGGGAGGATGGGGGAGAGGGCACGCCAGTGAGGCAGGACCTGTCCGCGCCCCCGGGCTACACACTGGCAGAGAGCGTGGCCCGGATCCTCCACAGGAAGCTGCTGGAGCACGCATTAAAGGGGGACAAGAGGCAGGCCTCCCACGGCCCCCCCAGCCTCGCCAGCGACGGCCTCCCGGGAGACGTGCTCTCGGCCGAGCCAGGGACCATGGAGGTAAGGCCAGTCCATCCCAGCCGGCTGCTGCACACAGCCAGCCACCTGCCCAGCCACGGGCCCGCGGGACCCTGGTGTGGGTGTCGGGTTCTGTGCAGGAGCGGGAGAGGTGGCCTTTGTGGGAGGACAGTGTGAGTGGTAGCCCCAGCCTGAGTAACTTCTTGAGGAAAGCGACCATGTGGGGTCCTGCCTGCTGCTCTACGTGACCATCCTTGTGTGTCTGGGCTTCGCACGGGGCCAGTGTGCTATCTCTGTGACCCGGTGTGTGAGGTGAGGGGCACACGTTGGGCTCCTGCCCACCACAGACCTGAGGGAAGCAGAGGTACCGGGCAGAGTCGGCACCTGGGACATGAGTGCGTCTCCTTTGGGAGGTTGGGTCCCCATCACGGCAGCCAGCCACTCACCCACACAGAAGCCAGGCAGTGAGTGGGTCCAGCCTGGACCCTGCCTGGGGTGACGGTCCCCGTGTTCACAAATCAAGTCCTCCTTCCATCCCAGGACTGAGCAGAGGGGAGCAAATGGTAGGTACGTGATGCCATGGGCCAGGGCACTGCCATGCCCTGCAAGGACAGGTCTGTCCCGTGAGTGGCCACACGCCTCACCAGACTGGAGAGCCTGACTCCATGAGGGAGGACAGGAGGAAGGCGTGCGCCCGTGTGGCCACACCCACGTGTCCCCTGGGTGGAAGGGGCCACCTGCTGCTCCAGAGTCCAGTCCTGGGCTGCTGGGGTGAGTGGCAGCTGGCCCAGGGCCCTCTTTGGCCCTCCGTCGCTGCCCCAGAACTCACAGCTCAGGGCTTGTGGCTTGGTGACCTCCCTGGGTGTGACTTCCCTGCCTCTCCCAGCCCTGTGCAGGCCTCTGAAATAGGAGCTTGTCCCCAGCGTCTCCTTCAGTTTGGGGACCACGAGATAAAAGCGGCGGGACTGAGCACGAGAAAGGAAGGCTCAGCAGCGAGGACTGCCGTCCGCGGCCACCGGCCCTCCGCGGCCGCCGGCCCTCGGCCTCTGTGGCACGCTCAGGACTGAGGGAGCTGCTTTGTGGGGAGGAGAGTGGCATCTCTGCCCTGACTGCAGGGAGCGGCCCGTCTGTGCAGAGGGCGCCCTTCCATGTCCCACAATTGTTTGGCGGCTCTGGGTCCTGCCCCCACATGCCGGGAGCCGCCCAGCTTACTCCTGCTCCTGCCACGGGTCCCTCCTGACCGCCTGCCCAGGCTGGCCACGGGTGGCACAGTGCGGATCTGGGAGGAGAAAGTGCACGTGGCACTGCTTCCCTCCGCCTGCAGGACTCATGTCCGGTGCTGGCCAGAGCACCCTGGGCCGTGGCAGCCCGGGTCCCACCCCGTGGTCACTCTGGGCCGGGGCGGAGGCAGGCAACGGAGGTGATTCCTCCTGGTGCCCTTGTGGGAAGTCACGGCCTCTGTCCCTGGCTTGAAATGGATGGTTCTGCTGTTGGAAACGTGCCTTCAACTGCCTGCTTTTCTCTCCTGTCTGCCGGTCCAGCACCCACCTGTCTTACTAACTGCCCCGTGGGGACTCTAGCCCTGCCCGCCTCACACTGTAAGTGCCTCGGCCGGCTCCCGGCGTCCGGACAGTCGTGTGTGTGTGTTTGACACCATTGTCATCTCCGGGCCCACTCCATGCGCAGCCCTGGGCCAGGCCGACACCCCTGCCCCTCGCGCT
Organism: Petromus typicus; assembly: GCA_004026965.1. Classification (NCBI taxonomy): domain Eukaryota; kingdom Metazoa; phylum Chordata; class Mammalia; order Rodentia; family Petromuridae; genus Petromus; species Petromus typicus. Next base: position 30,789 of record PVIR01002500.1, on the reverse strand, counting down.
GGCCACTAGGGCAGTCCCTCGGTGACAGGAGCTGGCAGTTCTGTCCCAGCGCAGCTGGCTGCTGGTGGGTTTTGTGGAGGGGAGAGAATGGCTGGCAGGGCAGCCCCACAGGGCTCCGGGTCCATCCCACCCTGCTCACCACGGTCCCGTCAGGCTGCTCTGCCATTTGCTGGTGAGAGGCAGCCATGACTGTGGATCTCCTTTCTCAGTCACCCCTGGAGCAGCCCAGGGCCTGCTCCTCCTGCCAGTGAGACCTGTCTGGGCTCCTCCCAGGCCAGCCTGTGGGCCCAGCTGAGGCCCAGAGAAAGGGTAGCTCCGGCTTTGACCCGGTGTAGCTGCCACATCCCTCACCCACCACCCTGACCCCAGTGCCAGGTACAGAGGTGCCGCCAGACACCAGGAACACAGGCTGTACCCAGGGGAGAGTGACTTGCGTCAGGACAGTGGTGCCAGGGCAGTGCCCAGGAGCTGGGCCCCACACAGCGTGGCACCTGGAGAGGGAAGCCCCGCCCACTTGCCCATGCAGCTGTGGCATGAGGCCACAGGGCAGGCATTGGAAGGAGGTGGGTGTTGTCCTGGGCACGTCCTACAGCGGCAGGCGCCACTCCACCCAGGTGCCTGCCGCACACATGGCACTCGCCAAGCCCCGCCCAGAAGCAGAGATGCAGTAGCTCGACTTCCGGAACCAGTGGGACAAGTGGCCCTAAAGGTGGGGAGGGAGACAGCCGGGAGTCCCAGTGCCCTCCGCCTGGCGCCGCCCCCAGGCCCCACCCTGGGCACCAGGTGGCCCCCAAAGGGAGAGCACCCTGAGGAGCCTCCAGTGTGATCAGAAGCAGGGGAGCCCGCGGCCCTCCCCCAGCGGCGGCCCTCCCCCAGTGGCGAGTCCCCCTGCCGGGGCCAGCAACACCCTACGGCCACCCCATCACTCTCAAGCTGCTGTCGCTGGCTCCCGCTCCGCTCTGGGTCTCGCGTTCCATTTCGTGCTGTCTTTGGGGCCCTCCTCCTGCACCATCCGCACCCACAGCTGTCTACATTTCTGTGTGTCACCAGCTTCCAGGCTTTTGTGTCCTTGCTAAACATTTCTCCTAGACAAATGGGCCTTGAGCGGAGATCCGGCGGCCCCCTCACTGAGGCTGAGATGAGGGTGCTGGGGCTCTGGCTGCTGCTCTGAGATCAGCACTGAGAGCTGCTGGAGAAAGCCAGGCCTCTGTGGTCCCAGAGGGGGAGGCCCTGGAGGACAGCAGGTCACCTGCCAGGGCCACCGGTGGACCCGAGGGGGCTGTGAGGCCTAGGAGACCCATCCAGTCCACCACCGGCTCACAGCTACCTGCCCCCCTGTGCCACCGATCACTCTGCCGTGCTCACTGTCATTGTACGTGTTCTCCATGAGCGTGTGTGGATGTGGCCTGTGTCCAAACGTAGCTAACACTGCTCTCTGCTCCCGGCCCAGGAGCTGCCCTGCTGTGCACGAGCCCCGTCCCTAGAGCCCTGCTTCTCCAGGCCTGAGAGACCAGCCAACCGCCGCCCACCCTCACGGTGGGCCCCACCCGATCCCACCGCCTCGGGGTGTCCATCTCCAGGAGACGCAGGGTCCCTGGAAGAGCACGGCGAGGAGGACGGGCCCGAGGAGAAGCTGCACCCGTGACGCCAGCCTGCATGGACGGCCCAGAGGGGGAGGGACTCCCCAGCCACCTCTGCGGGTGTCCCACCGCCACGCGGTATTCGTCAGTGGGACAGTCAACGTGCCTGTAATAACTCAGTCCTTTTCATAGCGCAGAAGACTATTTTTATCTCCATCTTTTTTACACACAGTATATTAAACAAAAAAAGGTAAATAAGGTTATAAATAGATTTCAGATGCGGAAGTTTTAAGAGACTGCCCCTCTCTCTCCCAGCCCACGGGCACTGGTAAATCCACACAGTCTTTGGGTCGGGCCTCCGGCCACGTGGGATGTCGTTTTTCTGAGTTAACTTTATTTTGTCATGCTGATTTTTTTAGGAATTTTTTTAATGCTTCAGACTGTCCGATTGAGCGAACTTTTTGTGGTGGAAAGCTGTGAAGCCGCCAGCCTGTTGCCAGAGAGGGCGGGCGGGTCAGTTGGGAGGGGACAGAGTCCTCGTCAGGCCAGGCCGGCGTGAGCTCCACTGCCCCACCCCATGGCTTCCTGTTGTCCTGTCCGCTGTGATCCTCCTGAAGTCCCTTGCGCTGCCTTTTTAAATTATTGTTAAAAGATTAATTGGTGATGTACAGTGTTCAAAATCTTTTTGTTTAAGGAAAAATACGACAAAAAGTCCCGAGGGTGCCACATGGTAACGAACAGTAGGGGCCAGGATCCTGTCTCAGACAGTGAGGTGGAAATAAAGCCTTCCCGAGGTGGTGGCGTGGTCCTGAGCGTCGGTCCTGTGTCCTCCACTTCTCCTGAGGCCCGTGGACCCCTGCCCAGCTGCCAAAGGAGGGGCAGAGATGGTGTGCCAGGAGCCGCTGGGGCCAGCTGTGTTGCCATCTCTCTGGGCCCCAAGAGATCCTGGGACAACGGGCAGCTTTGTTCCCACCGCAAGAGCCGAGCTAGGAAGGGGAGGCTGCCGGGAAGACAGGCCGTTAGGCAGAGGCTGGAGCACTTTCTCTGGAAAAGGTTGTTCTGCCCTGACACAGACCTGTCGGTATGGCGGGTGCAGTGCTGGCAATTGATCCAGGACCACCCCACGAATTACCGAATAGCCCAGGTAGACCGGAGAGTATCCTGCTTCAGCCTCCCAGAGTGCTGCGAATAAGGACTGCACCACTGTGCCTGGCTGGGAAAGGCTTTTACTGAGAAGACCGCTGCCGTGGGGCGTGAAGGGAGGCAGTTCACCCGCGCTCTGGCTGCGATGCCCCACTCACCTCACTCCCTATACGGATGAGTCGCTGGAATCAGGTCCTTCGATCTATTGTGTGAATATTAGCAAAAGCCAGCTATGGGGAGGGCATAGGGAAACCGGGGCCTGTGCACAGCTGGTGGGGATGGAAGGTGGCACAGTCACCATGGATGAGCGTGGCAGGTCCCCGGGCAGGGTCCTGGGCGACACAGCTGTGCCTGCCACCAATGCTACAAATAAAAAAAAACAGAGACCCAGGCAGGTCTTTGCACAGCATTGCTCGGGGCCACATGGTCACAGCCCAGACACCCACCCAGTGAGAGGGATAAACACACTGGAATGTGACCCGTCCCGGAGAAGGGACCGCCACACGGGCGACTGGACGACATGCTGCGTGAGATAAACCAGCCACAAGAATGCCAGTGCTGTGTGAGTCCGCTTAGTGCCATAGCAAACCTGGACGGTCACGCAGACCTGGTGGGCAGCAGCGGTCTCGGACCAGGGATGGGGCTCCGTGTGGAATGGGCGGGAGTTCCAGTTAGGGAGGAGGGGAAGTCCTGAAAGTCCCAGTGCCAGTGAGCTGCGAACTTGAAAATGGTCCCAACAGCAAACACTGCGGATCTGGCCACAGTGCACCGTGGTTACACTCGAGACGGGCGGCACCGCAGCGGGCCTGCAGCCCTGGCCCGTACTTGGCAAAAGCGTAGACTGGTCATGCTACCTACTCTGCCCCGGGGTGGTGGTGACATCCCCACGGGCCCTGTGGGTGTAGCTCAGAGGAACTCAGGCTGATTGTTAGGACAGAGGGAGAGGACTTGGGGGACAGCAAGAGGACCACATCCTGCAGGATACCCCCCCAAACTGCCGGCTCTTCTTCAGGGCCCAAGATGATGCAGCAAGGTTCCTGGGCCTTTCTGCTGTTTTCCCAAGGTTAGATGCTGTAAGCTATAAGCTACTGCTGGGTGTCCGCCCTGGTCATTTAATAAAGGTGAGTGCTTGTTCTTTTAATTTGGGGGAGTGGTACTGTGAAACTGGGGCCTTCGAGCTAAGCTGCTCCGCCAGCCCTTACTTATTTTTTATTTCAAGACAAGCTCGCACCAAGTTGCCCAGGGTGAGCTCGAGCCTGCATTCCTCCTGCCTCACCCTCCCACAGTGCTGGGATTATAGGTGTATGCCACCACAGCCAGATGAGTTGGTTGTTTTTTTTTTAATAAACAACTGTGGAGTTGGCAGGGGCTACACAGCACCACATGGCACTGGAAGAGCACAGGGGCACTGACTGTTCTTCCCAGGAGCCTGGAAAACCCACCCACTACAAAGACAGAAGCTCCCCTGACTTCCAGCGGGTTAACAACCCCATGGTGGGCGGGGGGTGCCGGGAATCCTAGCAAAGCCTCACCGCGCCCACGGTGATCCTGGGGTGAACCCGCTGCTCAGTAGAGGCCCAGGTTCCAAAGCAGCCCTGCCTGTTGAGGTGGCAGCAGACATCACTTTGGATCCCTTAAAAGGAAGAATTGAGGGTGTCAGCTCAGAAGCACCTAAGCACAGCGGCTGGAGTGCTGAATCCGAAGTCTCCAGAGAGGGAACGGGGACAGGAAGTTACCTGGAGCAGACCGAATGCCTGTGTCCCCTGGTTAGGGAATTCACCCCAAGGAGCCCCAGTAAAACCAGTCATTCGGGAAACAGTGGGTCTGGCCAGGGCTCCTGAACAGCGGGGCACCCGGTGTGGACTGCTGTGTAGACGCCTGAAAAACATCCGGGTGAGCGGGTCCGTGAGCGGGTCTTGTGTGGCTCTGAGGCTCCACTGGCCCCCTCCCGGGTCAGCGCCAGCCCCTGAGCCTGCACACATCCCGTGTGGAGTAGGAGGGGCAGCCATGGGCACCGGGTGGGCGAGCTCCGAGATGCTCCAGCGCAGGCCTGGGGCAGGGTCTGCAGATGCAGTGACTGGACGTGATGAGCGAGGGGACCCAGCGCAGTGCGCACGCCAAGTGCCATCATCCTGTCTCGGGTCCAGATGAGCTCAGCCTGCCCCTGCCGCCTGTGGCCCTACAGGGAGACCCCACTGCCCTGGGGCTGAACGGGTGGAGGCAGTGAGGGGAGGAGGGCAAGGAAGACGTCGCCGGCAGTGTGCAGCAGGCCAGGCCGCTTACTCCACGGGATCTCCCGAGGCAGATTCATAGTTATACTCACTGCTTGTGGCTGCTGGACTGGTAGTTTTATCTAATGACACTGTGCTCATCTCTGTTGCAAAAACAGGGGGGCGCAAACCCCACCCATGCTGAGACCCTGCCCTGCTGTCCATCCCAACTGGTAATCCCTGCGGAGTGGGTGAGGTCCCACAACTCTGAGGCTGAGGCGGGAGAGTCGCAAGTGTGAATCCTGTATAGGCAATTTAGTGACTTAGTGAGATTGTCTCGAATTTAAAATATAACAACTGCTGGGGATTAAGCTCTGTGCAGAGGCCCTGTGTTCCATCCCCAGTACCAGCCAAGAGAAAGCGGCCAATGGCATCTGGTGGACATCTGTGGCACAGAGGAGGGAGTCACCTGGCATCCAGCCCATCACCAACGCCCACACCTGCTGTTGTCGGCTGGGCTTCCTCGTAAGGTGCACTCGGGGCGGCGCCAGCGCTCTCGGGCGATACTGAGAAACACGGCTGCAGAGACGCGTCTGGCCTCGTGCATGCTGGAGCATCGGTGTTTGCTTTACTCCCTCGGGACACGCGGTGCGATCATGCTTCTTTTGAAAGTGGCTGCAGCTCTTGGGCTGATGAACAATGAGTGAAGGCTGAGTGTGGCCCCCTGTGAGACTGGGCCGCCTCGAAGGGCCCTGGTCCCGTCCTGCCAACTGTGCAAGCTTCAGTCGGCCTGGGTCCTTGAGGAAATGGACACACAGGGTCAGACACCAAGACAGACGAAGGCATTTCCGTGCTGTGTGCAGTGCTCACAGGGAGGAGTAAGGACTGACACCTTTGCCTTCGTAATAAAAGGGATTTCCAGTTCTACCTTAGAGGGCGCAGGAAGAGGACTGGACTCAGTGGTGAGAAAAAGCCCAGAGCTCAGCACCCAGCGGAGGTCGCCAAAGGAGCAGCATCCTGCCTTCTTTTGGTGCCTTCCTTTGGAGGTGAGGGGCCCCCGAGCTGGCGGTCCTGGCTCCCACCTAGTGGCATCCTAGCCACAGAATTCCCTAGAGAACCCCAGGTACCCTGAGTCCACAGTGACATCTGGAGGAGAGTCAGTGCTGGGTGTCAGACTGCAGAATTTCTGGGAGCAAGGCTGCCGTTCTCGGCCACAGAGGCACTCCACCACCATTCTGGCCTTGGCGCCAACGCCAGCGAGGTCATTCCCAGGCCAAAGCTGGTTAAAGCAAAAACTCAAATGGGCAAGGCGGGCACATCCTCCCCGAGAATGCTGTCCTTGAAAGTCAAGTCCACACTAAATTGAATTCTCAGTGCCTCTAAAGCTCTGTCTAAATTTACACTGACCCACTTCAGGGAGGGCCGGAACCACACAGTTGCTTAACATGCCGTTCAGAGCATTGTGCTCAGGGGACCCCACAAGACTTAGCAGCCAGGGCTCCAGTTAACTTGCAACGCCCACAGTCAGGTGGGCAGCGAGGGCATCACGTGTACTTAGATAGGAGGTGCCGCCAGCACAGCTTCGTTGCCTGGCAACCCCACACGGATGTCACTCTTGGGAGCATCAGTTAGTGTACGGGCCTGGCACCTCAGGGGGTGCAAAATGGACTTTGAGTCACTGCTCCAAGTGGGCAGTACAGCATGGGTGAGCCCTGTGCATCAGAAGCCAGAACCTCTGCCTCCACACTCGAATGCCAGCACCCCTTTCCCCTGGGCAGAGCAGGGCATGCAAGTGTCAGGGCAGGTGGCACCCTCAGCAGGCCGCTGAGCCTGGCCAGGGAAGGCAGGTTCCAACAGCTTCCCCCAGCCTCACGTGCCTCCAGCAGCACTGGGAGACTCAGGAGGCCCCTGCCCCGGGTGCACGGATGGAGCTTGGCTTCCCAGCATGCGAGTGGCACCGGGAAGCCAGGGCCCCTCCTGGGAGCCTCAGTGCTCTGCAAAGCCAGCAGCCCTTGCACAATGCTGGTTGGGTCCAATATGTTAACTCTCGGCCCTGAGCTTTCTCTCTTTCTTGGGGGAATGAGTGTGTTAAAAAGTAAGGAATATGTAAAAAAAAGAAAAATCCTGTTTTTTTACACTGTAGATGAACCAGGAAAAGCAAATCCCTCGTGAGCTCACCTATACACAGAAGCAGAGAGTTGGATGGCCCTTACCAGGGGCTGGGGAGGACTCGGGGAGCTGCTGGTCCGAGGACACTCTCAGCGAGCCCCGAGGACTCATTTCAGGATGTGTCATGCAATATGGTGATGATGGTTAATGCATTGGGTAATCGAAAAATCACTGAGAGAATAGACTGTAAATGTTCTCACACACAGAAGACAAGCCACGGTAAGTAACAGATGTTAACAAGCTTGACTTGGCCCTCCCACAATGTGTGTGTGTGTATATCAAAACCTCATGTAGTTCATCATGAGCATGTCCAATTTTTATGTGCCAATTAAACATTACAAGAGATTAACTACAGCCTGAGTCACATCACTGCAGAGACCCATAGCCTGACAAACACACAACGCACTGTTGCTCTGACAGGTACGGTGTGTGAGTGGGTTGACGGCCTCCTGAGGACAAGGGACGGCGTGCACACGCCTCACACCTCGGCCAGATGTGCGGCACACAGGCCGGGGCGTGCTGCTGCCCTTCACTCAGTCCCCGCATCTGAGCCCACCACTCCCCGCTCCCCCGGGAGACACAGCAGATCTGAGCTCCTTCAGTTTTGGGAAGAAGAGGCGTCAGCACCCTCCGCTTCCGTGGCCCCCCAGGCCCCCAGGATCATCAGGCCCTGCTGGGAGGGGCGGCCTCGTGGAGGGAAGTGGGGTCACCGGAGTCTCCCTTTAGAAGTGTCGTGGTACCAGTGGCCAGTCGGCTGGTGGCTCCACAGTGACATCAGAGAGAAGAGACTGGCTGAGCTCGCGGGGACTATGCCAGCTTCACACCAGGGGCCCCACACACAGATGCCTGTTTGACACAGACAAACCCTCCCAGGGCCGGGACGGGCCCCCCGTGGTCAGTGCTCCGCAAACGCTTGGGCTCCATCCTCGTGGAACTGGCCGCTGTCACCGGACCAGCCGCACCCCAGCGGCCGTCAGCCTGTCCCCTGCTACAGCACTGACTCTCACTTGATCTTCTGTGGTGCCCATGGAAAGTGCCACACACACGTGGCTGCAGACACACTAGTGCCAGCCAGGGCCCTGCACTCCGTGGGGTCGGTCAGGGCGGCCCAGCGTGCTGACATCACAGTCAGTGTTTCTCATTCATTAGATGACGCTTGTTACAAACGGGAACTCAGATGAATAAATGCAGCTGGAGGAAACGTGTGCAATCTCATGCCTACCCTCATCACAACTCTCCAGGATCCAGCTTTCTGTTAAATGCAAAGTGACACTATCAGGAAGCAGTGATGGGGGTGGGAGGCCATCGGTGACTCGGACTGGGCGCGCTTTCCACCAAGAGCACAGGGGCCTTGGGTGATACTAGGCAGCTGTCATGCCAACTGATCGGAAGAGAAAGGGTGAGAAGAGCTGCTGGATGTCTCTGACTTAATCTCTAGCTTAATTTTTGTTATCCATTCTGCCACGTGGCTAGTCATCTCCCTCTCCCTCTCTCTGTTTTAACCCACTTTCCCGTTGCACACACCAGCCGACATCCAAGACTCAAAGAAAGAGAGGTCGACTTGGCTCACAGTTTCTGGGGCTCAGTCCATGGCGGCTGACCCAAGAGGAGCATCTCAGTGGCAGATGTGATGGAGCAAAGCTCCTCAGCTCATGGTGGCCGGAAGCAGAGCAGGGACAACACCAGAGAGGACGGGCCAGGGACCAGACATAGAAGGGGACAGGCCCAAGAGTGCTGTACTGATCCGCTAGGTGTCCCTGTATCAGGGAGGTGACACATCTCGGGGGATGATCACCCCTCACCCACCCGCGTCCATTCTCTCGGCTGCTGGGTTCACGGGGCAGCTCTTGCTATGAAGACCCTACGTGTATGTATCACAGTAGGAGGAATCACAGAGAAAGAGGAGCGTGAGGAGGAAGACCGTGTGAGCCCCACACACTGGAGCCGTGGCCAGGGAGAGCTCTTCCCTGAAGATCCCAGGGTGACGATGGGCACAGGCCTCCGCGGGCACCAGCAGATCCTCTGCTGTGTTAGTCACTTTCCTCTTGTTGGGGAGACAAAATACCTGACACCCAAAGTTAGAGGGGAGGGATTTGTGCAGCTCAACATTTGAGGAGGTTCCAGTCCATGTCGGCTGGCGCCCAGGCGGGGCGGGCTGTAGAGGAGAAGCAGTCTGTGGTGCCCACACAGTAGCAAAAGCAGCAGAGAGCTTAACAGCGTCTTCCTCCCCCTCTATCTTACACAGACTACTCATGGGTAAGAGAGGCTGGATTTCGGGTGGAGATAGTTCATTTTTAGATAAAGGAGAAAACTGAGGGTACATTTGTATTTTTAAAAAAGAGATAGAGAAAAAAACAATCAGGTTCATGTGACTGATTATCGTGAGGCCCAGCCGCCCTGGTGCCCAGGGCTTGCTGGCCCAGGGCCTGTGCTCCAGCTCGCCGCATCCTTCAAGAATCAGGGGCGAGTTTGCAGCCAGCCCGCCCACCCCTCCCAAGCTCTGCGGAAACGCAGGACATCAGGACCAGTGCACGACGCGTCTATGTTGGGCCCGCACAGCATCATGCTGGACTGTGTCCATTTGCTCTGAGGACCTCAGCGCCCTCCAAGCTCGCAGCAGGATGTGTGAGTGCTTTACGCTCTGATCAGCCTTCTGTCCCAGGGCCCCACTGAGCTTCGATCTAGAAGCACATGACCCTGTTGCTCCGATGAGGAACAAGTAGGCGAGTGGGCAAAGGGCAGAGCGCAAACTCGGCGGCGGAGGGCAGGCAGTGGACTGCACTTCCCGTGGGAAAGAATGTCTCATTTGGAAACATGTGGCTTTGCTGTTGTTCCCTCAGTGCGACAGAAATGACGCGCTCTGTCAACATCACAGTGAGGCCAGTGTTGCTGTGCGAGCGACTCCTTTTCCTGGTGCAGCCTTTACGCTGTCCAGGAAGCGCCAGCGGAATCAGATCACTCCCACTTGAGATGGTGAACACAGCAATCAAAATGTCACTGGGTTAGAGGAATGAATGAATAATTTAGCTCACTAAAAGTTAACATTTAGAAGAGACCAGACTTGCAAATTCCAGAAGGCGCTGACTGCCTGGAATCAAATGGCTCCTTCTCTTCCTTTTTTTTTTTTAAAGATAGAGTCTCACCGTGTAGTCCAGACTGTCCTTCTCCCAGCAATCCTCCTGCCTCAGCCTCCCAAGGGGTGAGATTATAGACATGTCACCACGCCCCACTCCATAGCCAGACTTTTTTTTTTTTTAGACAGGGTCTCGCTTTGTGGTTCAGGCTGGCCCTGAGCTCAGCCTCCAACTCACATCACAGCAATCCTCCTGCCTCTGCCTCCCGAGTGCTGGGATCACAGGCATGAGCCACTACACCCGGCACTGTGGTATGTGGTGCTGATAGGTGCTGGGCGTGAGTCTCCACACCCAGTATGGTATGTGGTTCACCGGGGATCGAACCCAGGCCCTTGCACTTGTAAAACAGGTGCTGGAACCACTGAGCTAAATCCCTGGCCCAATAGCCAGACTTTTTGACAGGTCTGAAGAGCAGCAGCCACAGCATGGCCCGCCAAGAAAGGGCATGCAGGTCACATTATGTGACTTCTGTTCACCAAGCTGGGCACTAGCAGAGGGCTGGGATGCTGAGCTCATCAAGCCATTGTCACCCTCGAGGGGCCCCGGGCTGTGGGTGATGAGAGACACAGAGACAGTACCCCACGGGAGCAGGTGGCAGAGCTGCCACCAGGGGCCCAGGAGCCCCGCCTAGGTTCACACTGTGTGGGAGTCAGCGAGCGGAAAGCCCAGTAACTGGCTTGTATCCCCCGGGATCTGAGGCTCCGAGGTAGCTGACGGCTGGTGAGGAGGGAGTCCAGCAGCAGGCAGACTGGGGGCGGGTGCAGGACCCCCAGGGCAGCTTTGCTCCCGCCCTCTGTGGCGTAGCCTGCAGCTCTTCTGCCTAGGATGTGCTCCCACCTCTGTCCCCCGGGAATCCTGCTCCCCGGCGTCAGCCCCAGCACGAACGTGGGCAGCAGAGCCCACATTTCGGCTTGGTCCGTGGGCAGATCTGATGACCAGAGCACTCAGCCAGCACTTATGCTGACCCCTGAGGTGCCGTCTGTCTCCGGCCCTGGAGAATGCAGCTTCTGTGAGAGCCAGAGAAAAGCCTGGCACTAAGCAAACCCTGACTTGCCTCTGCCCAGCTGTGGGTGAGGCCAGAAAACAAAGGTGTGAACATAATTCCAAAGGGGACACTTCCGGGATGTGGAGCACGCTGACACTGCATCTCTGGAAAGTGTGCTTGCCAAAAAAACAAATCGGAAAAAAATTATTTATTAGTATGTTTATGGTACATAAAGATTACTGTCCGCAGGGCCAGGGATGTGGTTCCGCGGCACTGTTCCTGCCTAGCAAGTGAAAGGTCCTAAGTTTATACCCAGACTGAAAAAAAAAGACTTATATTCCTCATGGGGACTTGGTGCATGTAACATATCTCGATGTTTTTTGTTTGTTTGTGTTACACAGTCTCCCTTTTGTAGCTAAGGCTGGCCCGGAGCTCACTATGTAGCCGAGGTAAGCCTGCCTGTGTGTCCGGCAGGCAGGAGGAGTGGGTCCTCCGCCAAGGACGCACTGAGTAGACCCAGCTCCCTTCTATGTCCATCTCCACTGCCCCCCAGAAGACCTACACCCACTTGTGCCTTGGAACAAGAGGAACGGGCTCCGGAAGTGGGATTTAACGGGGGTCTTCAGCCTGGACCCTGGGTGGGCTCTGGTGTTCGTGCCGTGATCTCTGCAGGAGACTCTCAGTGCTTCCAACAGCTCCCTACAACTATTTCCGGCCACACTGTGCAGATGCAGAACTGAGACTGAGATTAAAGAACTCACTGTACACGGCAGAGCAGGAGGAGGCAGGCGAGACGCCCGACCAGGCTTCGACAGCAAGCCTGGGTTCCACATCCGTCGGTGCTGGCCGTGGAGGAGCCTCCCGCTCGTACTGGACAGCAGGGCCGCCGGGCAACTGGATCTGCCTTTCTGGTGTTGCCGTGTAGGTGCGTGACTTCTTTCCTAACTGCCAGGCTCTCCCTGCGAGCTGAGAGCAGATTGCTGAGTGGGAAGAACACGCCCCATCTCCGGAGCACTCTGCAAGTCGGAGTGGAACAGAGGTTACCAGCCCACACTCTGCCTAAGTCCCAGCATACTGGGAAAGGCCCCCCCGTCCTTCCTGCGGTTTTCCCATCACTCGATGGGAGGGGGCAGCAGGACCCCAGGGAGGCTGAGGCCTGGGACAAGGGGTGGGGGGCTCTCAGTGACACCGGCCCACGGCTCCCTTGCCTCCTGCTTCATCATGTGACAGCCTGGATCACAGTGCTGACCAAATCAAGTCCCAAAGCGGGAGAATTCACAAAGTTGAGACAAAATGACTTTAAAAACAAGTCTAGAACTATCTTGACAAAGTCAGGCAAAGTGTGTGGAGAGCCAGCCTAAACGCGAGCCCAGAAAAGAGAGAAGAACACTATAACCTTTTTGAAAGAACTCAATAACACTTGGCAAGCCTTCAACTTCTACTGCTGGGGATGATAAATTATTCAGGTAAATAACCTTGGCTTGCACTCAGCACAAGCATATTGATCCCACCGGCAGGAACCACAGAGCCCGGCCGGAAAGGCGCCACTGTTAAGTGCAGGAGAGTCAGTGTCGCTGTCTGGGACTGGTACCCCTCCTTTCCTGAGAGCCCACTCGCCCTCCGCAGCCCGACAGAGCAAACCTGCAGGCCCCCAGTCTCCACGTGTTCCCAGGCTGAGGTTTGTTACAAAGGGTTGATTCAGAAGGTTCTGCCCTTACTCAGAGCTGTTTAAACTTTGATGTGACATTCCCCTAGGGTCTGTCAAAGTGCAGATTCTGACCCTTGGGAGAGCCTGCCATTCTGACTTGTCCTTGGTCCATAGATCTGTCTTTGGCAGCAAAGAGTGGGTGATAAAGGCCTGGCTGCACCTTCCAGCTCCCTGCCCACGTCGGACTGGCCAGTTACCCCTCTAGATGTCCCTGCTCAAGCCTTCTGCTGCCGGCTAATGAACCCCAGTATTCTTCATCGTTCTTATCTTGTCACAAAGCAGGCTTCAGGCCACACCATCACTGTCTTATTCTGCTGTTCCTTCTCCTCGGCGTGTGCTTGCTCAACTCTTTCAAAATCTGGCTTGAGCGCTGCCTCTTCTGGGAAGCCTCAAGAGTCTCCAGCCACCAGTCTCCAGCCGTCCCCGCCTCTGACGTCGCTGTAGCGCTGCCATCTTGAACACAGCGCTGGGACTGGTCTGTCCCATTAACGCTCTCCGCGCCTCCTTCAGGCAGGTTCCGGTTGAACTTGTGCTTGTGGCACAGACACTTTTGCAGTGCTTTGCCATGTTGCTTCCAGCCCTCCACAGACACCAAGTCCTTTATATTCACAGAGTTGTTTTGGACAGTCTGTACATTTTGTATACAGTCAATTCTTTTTTTTTTTTTTTTTAGGCTTTTTTAGGGTTTTTTTTTTTTTAGGTTTTTTGAGAGAGGGTCTCGCTTTGCAGTTCAGGCTGGCCCTGAGCTCAGCCTCAAACCCACCTCACAGCAATCCTCCTGCCTCTGCCTCCCGAGTGCTGGGATTATAGGTGTGAGCCACCATGCCCGGCGTGAGTCTCCACGCCCAGTACTGTATATGGTTACTGGGGATCAAACCCTGGTCCTTGCACTTGCAAGACAGGCACCAGAACCACTGAGCTAAATTCCAGGCCCATATAGTCAATTCTTGTGCAAATGTTAAGTAATCACTGTTATTATGATCTCTAGTGCAATGTAATCACAATGTAAATAGTTGTTACCCTATTGTTTGGGGAAGGGACAAGGAAAAAGTCTGCATGTATTTAGTACAGATGTAATTTCTTTTCCCTAATATTTTTAGTCTGCAGTCTATTGAATCCATGGACACAGAGCCCAGGGACGTGGGGCCAGCCACAGCAGGCACTGGACTGTGTGTGTGTGTGTGTGTGTGTGTGTGTGTGTGTGTGTGAATTCTATGGGGACCTAATTGAAATCAGTAAAATTCATAGATTTTTATTTCATTTCATTCCCAAATTTATTTATTTATTGTGGTACTGGACATTGAACTCAGGGCCTTTGCTACATTTCCAGCCCTTTTTAATTTTTAAAATTTTTCTTAGTTTTTTGAGACAAGGTCTTTTTATAGTTCAGGCTGGCTCTGAACTCACTGTGTAGGACAGGTGAGCCTCGAACTTGTGGCAATCCTCCTGCCTCTGCCTCCTGAGTGCTAGAATGACAAGCACGAGCCACCACGCTTGGCTTGTTTTATTTTTATTTTTTGTTTTTAGCCTTTTGTAATTTTTGAGAGGATCTTGCTAAGTTGCCCTGGCTGAGCTTGAACTTGCAACCCTCTTGCCTCAGCCTCCAAGAGTTAGTGTGGATTCCAGGTGTACACCATCATGCCTGGCTTAGATTTTAAGTACATTTGTTCATGGAGTTGTATACCCAGGCAATCACAGTCAAGATAGAAAACATTTACCCCAGAACAAGCTTTTCTTTCCCTACCTATCTCCCCACTCTGCACCCCCAGAAAATAACTACTCAAGATCTGACCATCAGAGATCAGCTTTGTCTTGTCTTGGTCTTCACCTAAGTGGAATTACATAGAAAGTTCTCTCTGCCTGGCATCTCCCACTCCAGTCCATGGCTCTCCGTGACACAGCCAGCTTCTTAAAGGACTGGGTGATGGCTGGGTGGAAGCCCCGGGTGGCCGTGATCACACTGAGTGGGGGCCTCGGAGACCAGCCTGAGTCTGTGTGGTACCGGACCACCATTTGGTACCGGACCACCATTTTCTGACCCAAGACTACCTGCACTGCTCTACTGTCAGATCGATGGTGGCTTCAGGCCAGCTGGGCCTTTGGCTGAAAAGAGACAGCAGATGGCTGAGAAGAGACCAAGCTGTGACTCAAGGGCAGAGAGAGCAGCAGGTTTTTATAAGTCGCTATAGTCTGGGAATTTCCACTGGCCACAGTGGGGTTCTGAGAGCTATTTCTGCCTGTGATGGACCTGCTCCTCCAGGGGGCTGGTGTCAGTGCAGCCTGGAGGTTGCTGAGTTTTGGGTAGCTCATGTGCCCTCCTCAACACAACATCGGCCCTTTAGGCCTGGGGCCTCGGATACGGCAGATGGAGCTCAGCTGCTCTGGTGGCTTCTGAGAGAACACAGGGCTGGGCTCAGAACAGAGGGGCCAGAGAAGGAAAACCGACCAGCCCAATGGGCGTCAGCCACGCTACCCTGCCTGGCCGTTCAGCCAGCTTTCAAAATGGTCAGTCCCTCCTTGTGCAGGGGTGAGAAGGAAGGAACCCAAAGGTCAGGACACCAGAGGGACAGACACCCACGAGGACAGACACCAGGCCTTTTACCCAGGTCCTCAGATCTCTTCAGGTACAAGTTAAGAAGAGCCTATGTCCTCAGCAAAAGCGACCTTCAGGTCCGGGGAAGTGGCCCAGGTGCTGTGACCACAGCCCAGCCATCAGAGGTGCTGTCTGCAGCCAGCTGCTGGGAAACGCAGGTGAGGCTAGAAGTCTGCTTAATGTTCTCCTTGGTGACGATTTCTCACTTCGGGCCGGTACTCTGTCTGCTTCTGTGGTTTTGCCAGCACTTCCTGGTGGGTCTTCCAAAACTGCCCGTGCCGCAGAGGGCAACGATTTACTGTGCCCAGGGCCTTCCTGCCAGCCCAGCCTGGGGAGGAATTAAGGTAACTCCTGAGGGACCCATCAATTCCTCTGAGATCAAGCTGTTATAAGCAAGCCTGGCACAGCCCGGAATCTCTCTTCCTCTTGCACTGCCATGTTGGATGGCACCACAGGGCCTCAGCGAAATGAATAGATCCCAGCTCTGTGTTCTTGATCCTCCAAAACGGTGAGTTAAATAAACTGACTTTTTGTCTAAGAACTAGCCTCAGGTGTTTTTTTTGTTTTTTGTTTTTTTTTTTAGGTTTTTTGAGACAGGGTCTCGCTTTGTGGTTCAGGCTGGCCCTGAGCTCAGCCTCAAACTCACATCACAGCAATCCTCCTGCCTCTGCCTCCCAAGTGCTGGGATTACAGGCGTGAGCCACCACGCCCGGCACTGTGGTATGTGGTACTGGTTGCTGCTGGGTGTGGGTCTCCACGCCCAGTATTGTTATGTGGTTACCGGGGAATCGAACCCAGGCCCTTGCGCTTGCAAGACAGGCGCCGGAACCACTGAGCTAACTCCCCGGCCTCAGGTATTTTGTAATAGCAACACAGAACAGACAATTGCACCGGTCACCAGCTATGTCCCCCTGGTTAAGTTCTGGGTAAGCTATCCAGGTCTGTTTCCATCCACACACATGCGAGGTTTCTGTGCCTGTTCTTCACATGTGGAGAAGTGAGCTGTCCTCCCCTGTGCAGGTGAAGTGTCAACACCAGTGTTTGAGAAACAATACCTTGTACACTGCTCAAAAACTCCATCAGGAAGCTTGTGGATCTGAAGATAACAGAGGTCTTGACTCTGCATCCCCAGAGAATGAACGTCTCCTTGTCACTCAGTGGGGTCCTTGGCCTCCCTCCAGCTCTGGAGGTGGACAGTAGGAGTGGCGGAAGGCCTAGGCTTTTTGCACCGGTAGGAATAATGAGCGGCTCAGTGGGAAAACGCTGTACGGCCTGTTTCTGTGTGTTCTCTTCAGTCTGGCTCCTACAGACAAGTGCCTGTGCCCGTCAACCTCAGGGCCTCCGGGTACAGCAAGCAGAGGGTGATTAACTCACACAGAGAAAAAGTTTCTTTCGGCTCACAGGTTTGGACCATCCAGTCCGTGTGCGGCTGTTGCTCTTGGGTCAGTGGAGGACAACAAGACAACCTGCCTGCCTCGTAGCCAGGGAGCAGAGAGTGAGGAGGGGCCTGGGTCTCAGACTCCTGCGACCTCAGCACCTTGAAAGAAGCTACACCTCTGTAAATCTCACAGCACCTCCCAAGAGTCCCACACTAAGCCACACTGAGGACCAAGCCCCTAACACCCAAACTTCTGAGGAGGACTCAGTACCCCAGGGAGAACAGAGAAGGCTCCATTCCCAGAGAGCCAACCTCCCTAACATTGTCCTAAAGATAGCTAAGCCAGTCTCTGCCCACCAGTTCCTTTGTCTTCCCTTTGCTGGGATGGAATGGGGTGATAAAAATAAGATCACTGGTCATCGGCCTGGCCTTGGACACTGGACCCCTGGCCGTGGCTGCTCTTGGCTTCCTGGCTGTCACAAAGTGAATAGTCTTTCTCCATGACGGACTGGGCTGCCTCGGACTCAAAGTAACAAGGCCAACTGACTAGGGACTTCAACCACGAACCCAAATATCCCCTTCTTCTCTGTAGGTTGATTGTCCCAGGTGTTATGCAACACTGATGGAGATCTGGCACAGGTACCTTGTTGTTTTGCCACACCCCTCACCTCTGCCACACCGTGTAATACTCATGTGTGTGACACCTGTCATAGTCACAGGCCCCCCACACTCGTGGAAGGGGAGATGCAGGCTGTGCCACTGGGGGCCAGACCATGGGGGCCCATCTCAAACTCTACCTCCCACAAATGGTAAGGGGGACCAGAGAGCTCTGCGGGGGTGGGGGGGTGCTTACCAGAGGCGGGCAGATGAGCGGCATCAAAGAGATCCGTTCACATACTATGAATGGATTTTCTCAAGTGTTTTGTCACAACAATGCGACACAGACTATAAGAAGCTGAAGAGAGGGAAGGAGCGCAGTGGTGGGCGTGGCCAGAGCACACTTCCCTGGGGCTCAGGCTGTGCTTGGAGCCCAGGACTCAGGCCACAGGGGTGCAAGCCCCGGGCCAAGTCCTCTGCAGCAGGTGAGTTTCCCACATTAGGGCTGAGCCTGCTGCGGAGATGCCGATGGCCAGCGAGGAGCACTTTACAGCTCACACTATCCAGAGTTGGGGCTCTGTGTTCCCCGCCACTGACTACTGTTCTGTGACTACTTGGTCAGTAGGTGCAGCAGCAGGCGCAGCAGTAGTGTCCTGGCCTAGACCCAAGGAAAGGGGTGGCTTCCATTTTATGTATCTAGAGCTTCTTCTTCTCCTCGGAGCCCAGGCGCTGCCATGCTGTGAGGGCCTGATAGCTAGTGGAGAGGAAACCCCGGTTCCAGGGGCCAGCAGCCCTCGATAAGCTCAGGGCCCAGATCAGGCACCACGTGGTGTCTTTGAGATGTGGCCGCTAGCCCTGGGCTGCCCTGAACAGGGCGGCTGTGGACATTCACATCCAAGTTTTGTCCGGAAACATGTTTTCATTATTCTGGGGTGTGGTACCAGGAGGGGACTTGCTGGTCCCTTGGCAACTGTGTGCCACTGGAGGAAATGCCAGCTGGACCCAAGCAGCTGGGTGGACTATCTGAGACTGGCAAAGCATTTGCGGGACCTCAGCGAACCGCTTCAACGTGAGCACACCAAGACACCGCAACATTTCGGGAGGGTCCCACTCCCTACACCCAGCATACCTTCTTGCTGTCTTTGTGAGCACAGCTCTCCCAGTGGGTGCCTCACCCTGGCTTGATTTTCTTTTCTTTCTTTTTCGAGAGTTTTTAAAAATTGATTTTATTGGTACATTTTATATACACATTTTGATCACAAATGACATTGAGAATTTGTACCAGTACGTGACATGACTTCTCATTTTTCCTGTTCCTTCTCCCCTCACAACTCCTTGTCCCCTATAAACATAAGCTTTGTTTCCTTTTTTTTAAACCATCAAAATTTTTCTTGCCCTTCTTTACTTCTTGGTTGTTTGTTTGTTTGTTTGGTTTTTTTTTTTTTGACTTCTTGGTTTTGATTGGCACTTTCCAGGGCTAAGGACTAGGCCTCTTTTCATATGCTCATTGGTCATCTGCATATTTTCTCTGGAAAATATGTACCCAGATCATTTACTCATTTTAATTTGGGCTATAGATGTATATATAAGATGTGTACACACACACACACACACACACACACATATAATGTATACACACACACACATATATATATATATACACACACACCTTTTTGAGCTATAACAGTTTTTTATATTCTAAGTATCAATTTCTTATAGGTGGCATGATTTGCAAATATTTTCTATCATTCTGTTTTGCCTTTTGGAACCACAAGTTTTAAACTTTGAAGTCCAATTTGTCTATGTTTCTTTGTTTGGCTCAGCTTTAGGTGTCATAGCTAAGAAACTATTGCCCAACCCAAGGTCATGAATATTTATATCTAGTTTGTTTTCTGAGTGTGTTACAGTTTTTAGCTTCTACAATTAGATTTGGTTCATTTTATTAGTTTTTATATATACTGTAAGGTAGGCAGCCAGTTTCATTATTTTCAAGTGAGCATGCAGTTGTCCCAGAACCTCTTGTCGACAAAAATATTCTTTTCCCCATCGAAAGGTCCAAGCAATTCTCTGAAAATCAGTTGACTGCAAATGCAAGAGTTTATTTCTGGAGCCCCGGTTCTCCCCATATGTCAGTCCTTATGCCTTATAGTGCAGTGCCTTGCTTATTATAGTTCATTTTAGTTTGAGTTCTCCAACTTTGTCCTTCTTTTTCAAGATTTTGGCTATTTGGAAAAATCTTTTCATTCCCAGAAGAATTTAGAAAAGATCTTATCAGTGTCTGCAAAGAGCCGGGCCTGGACTTTGCTGGAGACTGAGGAGTCGCTGGAGATCACCTCGGGCGGCACTGTTTTCTGACTAAGGAACTTCAGATGGCCATTTATTTCGGTCTCTGATTTCTTTCAACAATATTTTGTGATTTTCTGAGCATACCTTTTATATTTCTGGTAAATTTAAATTTACATTCCAGTATTTTATTTACACACTTCCAAGGCCACAAGTAAGGGACATTTTTGAAGCCCCTCCTTTCCCACCAAACACAGGGAGTCCGGTTACCTGAGAGTTTCAGCTTCTCTGGTTAAGTCAAAGCCATTTTACAATTAACCTACTGGAAATAAACCTCCTCATGGAGGTCTTCCGTTGCCCTGGCCTAACGGAGTGTAGCAAATTAAATTCATCAATTTTGAGGGATTTACTTTTTATTCTAGAAAATTCTTTAAAAATTTTTTTTTTGTTTCTGGGCGCAAATGCAATTAAGAGAAAGAAGAAATGCGGGTCGCGGTACTCTCCTCAGAGCCGTCCTGAACAGCCCTGTGTGAAGAGAAAAAAGGCAGAAACCCTCCCCGCTGCTCTCCTGCGGAGGAAGTTTCCCCTCCGGCGATTCCGCAAACCCTTCCCGCAACCGGCTTTCAGGGGCAACGTATGTGAATTTCAAGTTTGTGCTTTCTCGGGAATAATCCGAAAAAAGCACGAGATGGAGTTCAGAAATAGAAAGAGGAGATGATATAAAAGAAAACAAGAGTTTTTTTGCCCACACGCTTGGGGAGGAGGCCCGCCGCCTGGGCTGCGCCTGCGCAGTGCGGCTGCTGGCGGCCGGGGCTTGGGTGTGGCCTCTGCCGCTGTGCTTGGCCCTCGGAAAGGATCAAGGGGGGCCTTCTTTGTATGACGGAAAAAATTCAGTATGGAAAATAATAAAGCATCCATGGATGTCATCATGAACAAATGTAACGAGGCACTGCAGACTCAACAGTCGTCGTTCCGGGTCGAGTCGTCCGTGAGCCCGGTGAACCCCGAACCCACTCCTGATGCAGAAGCTAGTCTCGGGTGCTGTTTCACCCGCGCAGCTCTCATTTTGTGCGCGCACACTCATACGTGTGCTGTCACCCCTCCAAGGCCAGGACGGGTCGCCAGGGTCCTCGGAACCCGGACACCTACGCCCCAGTCCCTTCGTACGACGCGTGGCGTTTGCGGGGAACCTGCGCGGTCCTCGCGTGCCTGTTAATTATCCAGACACTTCGGACACCAAGCGACAGAGAACCGGAGCGCGGGGAGGTGGGCCTGCCCGTGGCCACCCTCCCCGGGTTCTGCCACGGGACGGTCTGTTCTAAGGTAACCATGTAACTGTTGTGCTGCAGGATGTCCGTACTTGAGATTTCAAGAACACACTCAGCGCCACCCAGCCGCCTCTGTGAGCATGCGCGCAGGTGGGTGGGCTCGCCCCTCCAAAGATCTCTCGGTATCGCTGTTCACCTTGCAGTCCCAGCTCTGTATTTCAGAGTACAAACCCCCGAGTCTGCCAGCAAAAAAAGAATCCCCCATCTTTCCGGTGCCACTCAACTTCCGTGCCAGAGACCTTCAGAGAGCCCGCTGCAACACTAATGCAACGTCACTGCTACATGATCATTGTTGTACTACATTGCTTAGGGAATAATGACGAGAGGAAAGCCCCTACGATACACAGGTGCGTTTTCTTTTTATATCGTCAGTCTGCATTTGGTTGCATCCATGGAGAATAAAGGGCCGTCTGTGTAGAAATCCATACCCTTAAAAATTAGCAGCGATTCCTTAACATTATACTCACCCACACTCGTGTCCCCCTATTTCATGACTTTTTTTTTTGAGACAGGGTCTCGCTTTATATAGTTCAGGCTGGCCCTGAGCTCAGCCTTGAACTCACAGCAATCCTCCTGCCTCTACCTCCCGAGTGCTGGGATTACAGGCGTGAGCTGCCACGCCCGGCACTGTGGTATGTGGTTATCATGGATCAAACTCTGAACCTTGCGCTGGAAAGGCGGACGCCGGAACCACCGGGTTGAATCCCCAGCCCACATACTTTTTTCTTGACAGCCTGTTTACACCGGGACCTGCGGAAGGTCTGTGTTGCAGCTGGTAGAGGTTTTCTCGGGAAATAGTTCAACCCGAGTTTCCACACTGAGCCTGGCACAGGGGGAATGCACTCTAATGGCCTCCACAAGTGGACTTACCATTGCCCCTGGAAGCTGTCACATATGGATGTTCTTAAATGTTTTTATAACCAAGAGAAAAGAACAATAAGCCTAAATTTCACAGGTCGTAGAGCCAGCAGTGTGAAAATATAATTTCATTATACTTATTTCTGTTAACTTCAGTCTTGGTTCTGTCATTGCAAATACAGGCCAAGGAC
This sequence comes from Petromus typicus, assembly GCA_004026965.1. Lineage (NCBI taxonomy): Eukaryota > Metazoa > Chordata > Mammalia > Rodentia > Petromuridae > Petromus > Petromus typicus. The sequence goes on along the minus strand of PVIR01002500.1, from coordinate 8,632 downwards.
GAGGCAGATTTCTTTCAGGTGAATTTAATCAAATTCGGTGAGGCAGGAAATGGTTCCAGCTGGGTCAGGGGCGTGGCATCCACACCTCTGGTAGGACTTCAGACAGGTCACTGACTGCACCAGAGAAGGAGCAAAATCATTTTTATTGTCTGCAGTTTCAAGAGATTTAAATCGCCTTGAAAAAGTCAAACAGAAATTTACATTCATTTTTATACTTTCATGTTTCTACAGGAGGAGGAACAACAGCTGTAAGTCACTGGAGAAACAGTTATTCATCTAAACATAATTACATAACCACAGGGGCCGTGGAGGGGGAGCAGGAGGTTTGGCAGGACCCCCCAAGATCGCCTTGCTCTGCTGAGTCTGCGGTAGGGCAGTAACCACAGTTACAATCTATCTTTCTCAGCGACCACAGATACACAGTTCACCCACAGGTGCCCGTTTTTACACAGGGAGACAGATTTCACCCTCAGAGTCGGTAGGACCTGGAGGTCCTTCAGCTTAGGGACACATCCTCAGCACTTTATCAGTCCAGAGAATGAACTACACATCGGATGGAGAAATATTAAATGTGATGGAATATTAAAGGGCCTAAGATAGAGCAAAGTGACCCTGGCTCTCGACCTTCGATCTTTCATCGCTCCACGGTCTCAGTAATTGAGCTGTCAGCAGCATCTTCAGTATAGATACGGTTTCTTCCCAAAATGGTCGTGCAGACTCCAATAGACAAATGTGGGGCACAGTTCCGTGAGTTCCCTTCAGTTCTTTTTATTTTTTGAGACAGGGTCTCATTACATATTCCAGGCTGGCCTTGAACTCACTATGTAGCCCAGCGTAGCCTGGAACTCAGAAATCTTCTTACCGCACCCTCCTAAGTGCTGGGATTACACATGTGAACCACCATGAGCACCTCTGATCACTTTTTTTAAGTTCCCTTAAATTCCAGCATGTGAAGTACAGATGCCCACTGACTTATGATGAGCTTACATCTCGATAAATCTGTTATAAATTGAGAATGTTATAAATCAGAAATGCAGTTAATACACCTCAGTGACTGCACACTCTGGTTTAGCAACTCCGCCGCTGGGGAGGGGTCGTGGGCTGTGGTGGTCCAGTCTGGTGCCCAGCATCTGGAAAAAAGATCATGCTGCCTATCGCTAGTCCAGAAAAGATCAGCATCGGAAATTTGGCAGGTGGTTCTTACTGCATTTGTACCATTTTCACACCAAGACAAAGTTTTTTTAAAAGTTTGCAACCTGAATCATTTGTCAGCAAATTCCTTAGAAGCAACTCCTCCATGAGCAGCTCCCACACTAGGCCTGAGGCTGCTCTTGCAGGAGCTGTGTGTGCGTCTCACCTTCCTTGGTAGTTGATTTTAAGTCTTGTTCCGAAGAATGTTTTAAAAATGCTTGGAAAATGTATTACTCAGATGAATTTGTAATAATAAAAAGCTCCAATAACTAAAACTGTGGGGTATCAATGCAGGAAATACAGATGGGCAGAACCCACAGACACATCTAAACATAGACCAGAGACCAGCGGGAGCCAGGACAGGGTGGACAGGTCGGCGTTTCAGTCTGTGGAGGAGAAACAGCCAACTTAAAAACTGCTGTGGGAAAAGCAACCTAGAAAAAGATAAAAATGAGTCTGTTCACAGTTCACACTGTGGAAAGTTCTAAATGGACTGGAGATGCATTTTGGAAAAGGGACCCTTTCGGAGCCCACCCTGGGCAGGCTGGTCTTGTGATGTGAGAAGAGGGGAAGCACACCCTATGTCCGGTGCTGCAAGAATTTGGCTGGCTTTGGTTCCTGGGGTAATCCAGATCTTCCAACACCCCGAGGGGCAGGGAGGTCTGGTCATCGAGGCCCTGACGCTTGTGCAGACAGGTGCTCAGGAAGACTTCCCAGACAGCACGGCTGAGGAGCAAACTCAGGCAGGCCGGCTGGAGCCCAGAGCCCACACAAAGAGAGCAGGAGATTGAGTTCACCACGTGACCAGCCGGTCAGCCAGTCAAGCCCGCAGAAGGGACCAGCAGAAACTCTGGACCCAGCTGGCAGCTCTGGGCATTACCACACACGGACAGGCGGGGAGACGATGCACCCTGACTCCGCAGAGAGCTCTGTACATTACCACACACAGACAGGCCGGGGGTCGGATGCACCCTGACTCCGCAGAGATGGGCCACCAGGCGCATGGCATCCGGACACACTGTCCTCGCCGTCACAGTGTTTTGAAGTTCTAATGTGGCAGCATTAAACTCAACACTTTCAGTCCAGCCTCTTCTATAGCAGCAGCAAAAAAAAAGGAACTACAAACTGGTAAAAGTATTTCCAATACCTATCACAGCAAATGACTAATCTTCTAATAAATAAAGAATATCTGTAATAAGAAAAAGACAAAAGTAGGGAAAGAATGTAACCAAGAAGTAAAGCACAACTCCTTTAGGAGTGAAAACACTTCTAAAAGGAGAAACACAAAGCGATACATCCTGAAGCACATACCCTTTCACTCACCCAGTTGTAAAAGTGAGAAATGTGACGACAAACTGTGGGAGATGTGGGATTCCACGCCTTCTCCCTTTCTGGGGGGGCTGTCTGCGTCATCTCAGGCAGGCAATGTGACAGTGATGATCCAAATTCTCCTGGTGTACGCCAAAGCCCAGAAACAGCCTGTTCACAAATTGGTGCTATAAATATATTTCCTGGGTATAAAATGACTTATGTACAAAAGTATTTCTTTGGTAATAGTGTTTTTGCTTATAAATTAGAAGTGATCTAATGTTCATCAATAGGAGAGTTCTCAAATAATAATGCTACATCTATACATTAAACAGAACCTATACAACAAAATGGAATAGCAACCTCTGTGTGGTTCCCGAAAATATAAAGACCCACAAAATGGTCATTGCACACTGCCAGTTTGTAAAAGGAGGGCGTATGTTAGTCTGTTTTAGCCTCCATAACACATACCACCCGCCAGTTCCCTGAAAGAAACGTATTTTCTCAGAATTCTGAGGCCAGAAGTCTAAGACCCAGGTGTGGCCAGCGCTGGTTTCTCCTGAGGCCTTGCTGCAGTGTCTTCAGGGTTGTTTATGTTTGTGTCCTCATCTCTTCCTGTAAGAACCCCAGTCCCCCTGGAGTAGGACCCACTCACATGACTTTATTTTATCTTACTTACAGTGGACACTTGATTTAGGAACTCAGTTCATTCCCAAGGGCTGGTTGTAACTCAAGTTGGCCAGTGAAGGCTCAGGCTCCTCTGACAGCCTTCACAGTCTCTCTGCTGTGCACAGGCAGATCTCAGTGTCCCTAGAGAGACATCAGCTCAGGATTCCTCAATGAACCCCAGGGAAAAATGTTGCAATGTTCCTTCCAGAGCTCTTTAAGGGTTAAATCTGAGAACGTGTAAGAGAACAAGGGGCTGGCATTCAGGTCATAACTCAAGACATTGATTATAAACTAAACTAAAATTCTGATTGTGTGTTCCAAGTTGTTTATATGTCAGTCTGGTCATAACTTGAGGGTCCACTGTATCTTGTTAAAAACCCCATCTTCAAATACCATTACATTCTGAGGTACCAGGATTAGCACAAAATGTATAAAAGCAGGCAAAAATGAAGATAAAACATAATATCAGTATTCTGGGAGGCTGAGGAGAACAGATTGCAAGTTTGAGCATAGCCTTGGCAACTGAGCAAAAAATGAAAACTGTCAAAATAAAAAATGAAAATAAAAGGTAGAATGCAGTGCCAAATCTGGGTTCCATCCCTAGTACCACAAAAGAAGATCAATATGTTACACATACACAAAACATCAAGGGCTCTATACAAGAAACCACCAACGCCATTTACTGCAGAAAGAGGAACGTGGGGGCGGGAGAGAAGGGAAGTGGGCTGTTTGTTCTACACCACGTTGAGTCTTCTGGATCTTGTATTATTTATATTATGCATTTTTAAAAGTCAGCTTTCATTGCTGTAACAAATACCTGCAGTGAATCAAGGTAAAAGAGGAGTGCTTCACTGTGTCTTGTAATTTTGGAGGTTCTGGGCCTGTGGCAGAGCAGCACAACTGGCTGGGATCCAGGAAGCAAGCGAAAGAGGAGGCGCCAGGGCCCTGTAAGAACCGTGGGACTCATGATGTGTATATTTAATGTACCAATAAAGATAATTTAAAAAAAAAGAACCGTGGGAACTTCAGCTTCTGTCCCGCATGTGCCAGGGACACTATTTACCTGCTGCCGGAGTAACGAGGCACAGTTCCATGCCCACCTGGCACTTTGTAATGGAGATAAGGCAGTGCCATCACAAGATGAGTGCTTCCACTTTGAAAATAAGCATATGGACATTCATCTATTTCCAGAATCCACTTTTCTGTGACAACAGAATTTTCTCACCACTAACTCCAGTGCATAGGATAATGCATTCGTGGCCTGCAGCCATTTCACAATGGTAAGGGAGGCAGCACGGTGATGTGTGCTCTGCTGTGATAAAGTGGGTGTAGCCAAGCTTTGTGCTAGGCCAGCGGAGCCCAAGGAAAGCACCCTCATCACCACGGGTGGGGAAAGAATAGCTGTGCTCTAAGCAGCCACTGTTAAGATGAATGTCCCAAGACCTCTTAAAAAGTCAACAGAAGAGCCAGGGACTTAACTCAGTGGTTCCGGCGCCTGTCTTGCAAGTGCAAGGACCGGGATTCGATCCCTAGTGACCATATACAATACTGGGCGTGGAGACTCACACCTAGCAGCAACCAGTACCACATACCACAGTGCCGGGCGTGGTGGCTCACGCCTGTAATCCCAGCACTCGGGAGGCAGAGGCAGGAGGATTGCTGTGATGTGAGTTGGAGGCTGAGCTCAGGGCCAGCCAGAACTACAAAGCGAGATCCTATCTAAAAAAAAAAAAAAAGTCAACAGAGGTAGAGAACACAGACAATGGGCCTGGCAAGGCAGGACCCCGGGGTATTCTGAGGCTAATAATAGTGACTAGTGAGGTGATTCGGCTGCTTCACACTGGGTTTTTCCGAAGTGCTTTTGCACACGGCTCATTTAATCCTTGTAATACTCTTTGAAGCATAAACTGACTCGTGTTTTATAGATGGAAAAACTGTGAAGTAACATAGTAGGGAACAGTCAGCACCAACCCTGAGCCCTCAGTCACTAATGCAGTCACTAAGCTGCCCGAGCCCTCAGTCACTAATGCAGTCACTAAGCTGCCCGAGCCCTCAGTCACTAATGCAGTCACTAAGCTGCCCGAGCCCTAAGTCACTAATGCAGTCACTAAGCTGCCCGAGCTCTGTCCAGATCTCCAGGTCCCACCGCCTCGGCCTCCACAACCGGCCTCCCACCTGCACACACCCCTCCCGGAACCTCCGCACTGAACCAGTGGCCTCCTCCCCCGCTCCTCCTCCAGCTCCATTTCAAGGGTCCTCTGTGCACCCAGAGCAGCTGTGCTAGGGGAGGGGACACGCGCAAGTCTACAGCCCAGGAAGTCGGGGCAGCCCTGGCCCTGCCGTGTCTCGTGTGTGGCTGTGTCCGACGTGCTTCCTGAGGTGTCTCTCCTGTCACCACGCAAGTTTGTTCCCTGCAGCCTGCTCACCCTGCCAGCTCATTCGGGAGGGTTTTCGCCCAAAGAAGAGAGCGGACAGGTGCCATCAACGCCCCAGGCCCTGCGCTACGGGCAGCTGGCTCTGCATTCCCACCTGTGAGCCTGGCACAGTCCGGCTCTGGCACAAAGGGTTTTCCAGGCTGCCACTTGCCCGACGAACAGGCCCCGACAAACTGTCATGCAAACTGTGTGGACATGGCAGAGTGCACTCACACAAGCTGAGCGAGCACAGTGCCACCCTAGGGATACCCAGCCCTGACAGGAACATCCCATGCTGTCGCCTGACAGTTTCACTTGGTGCTGCCGTCAGCAGCAATCTCAGCACCCAAGAGCTCAGCCAAAGACTACAGGTGTGTTGGATTCGCACATCTGATGGTTGTGTGCGCAAAACAAGCAGATTCCAACTCCTGCTCCCCCATGTCCGGAGGGGTGCCTGGGTCCAGCGTTGGCCTCGCAGGGCCTGCTGTCCCATCTGCAAAGGTGGGAAACCAGCCCCTTGTCAGGCCCCACAGGAGGGTCTGGCCTGAGCTGGAGGGCACCAGGTCTGGAAAGCAGAGACATCCCACTCCCCTGAAGGCAGCACCTGGTAAAGCCCAGCCATCGTCACCCTGGCATCATGTCGTCTGCACACGCAGCTCGCCATGCTGTGAGCAGGGCAGGGTGGGACTGCATGCTCCCCAGTGCTGAGTGCGGCAGTGACCATAGCTCCGGGCAGGTGGCAGCCGCTTGACTGGGACAGGCAGTGATGGCTAGGACAGCAGAGTGTCACCTGGCCTCGTGCTGGTCAGGACAGCCCCTGCCGCTGGGGATCCCGAAGGCGTCAGATGTAAATGGCCTGAAGACGCTGGCCATCTGCCACAGGGGCTGCAGCTGCCTGGCAGGAGAGGCATGGGCCTCGTCCTGAGCCCCTCCAGGGGCCGCCTCGGGCCGACAGGGAGGGGCACCATGCATGGGAAGGAGCCACGGGGATTAGCTGAGCTGAGAACGAGTGACACCAATGCCGCACGTGCATTTGGCATGTACTGCCTCAGCCGGATTTGCAGATGAGCTCCGAGAAGATGCTGGTCACACTGACTCACAGCGAAGGAGCTGAAAGACACAGAGCCAGACCCGGGTCCTGCGGCTGGCACCACGGAGGCCACAGAAGACACGGGGGCAGAAGGGCTCCCTGCCCACCCTCTGTTCCCCTGTACCCAGGGAAAAGGTCCCCTGTCCCCTGTGCCAGGGAGACCAAGGCAGCCAAGGGCAGCCCTGCACCCCAGGCCGGGAGATAGCGCCTGGGGGCTCCGTGTGGGAGCTCACTTACTCTGCCATTTGCCTGCCTTCCCTGACCTGCCATTGCAGGGGCTCAGAGTCTTTCCTTTGTCTTGTCATTTCTCTAAAAATATACTGCTCTTCGAAAACGCCATATAAGGTGGGACCCAGAAGGAAGCTGCTGCCCCACTTCCCCAGGGCGTCTCCCACGTGTGCATGAAATATTCATGTGCACGAACCCGCCAGACTCCCCTCATTCATCTGTCTTTGGGAACAGGTGTCTTGCCAGCTAATGACCTGGAGGGGTTCCGGTTGTTCCCGGCAGCCCCGCGCGACACCTGCACAGGCAGGACCCTGTCACACAGGCACACACACACACAGGCACACACAGAGGGCTCCGGGAGAGAGCCCTAGAACTCCAGGCCCAGCTCCTCCACAAAACTGAGCTTCCTGGCTGTGTCACTTTCCTGCCAACACGACCGGGTGACCTCTCGGCACTGTCACTTCTCGCGGTCTGCCCCAGGGGATCACTGCCCTCTTCTTCCCCTCACAGGGCTGCGTCCCTCCAGGTGGGGATTATCAGTTCCCAGCGGGGCTCTGCTCAAAAACGTTGCCCTGGAGACGCGTCCTGGGAGAGGAGATGGTGACGGGCGGCAGTCTGGCTCTCGGCTGCGGAACGGTCCCCACTGACCATGAGACGCAGGGGTGGGCACCTCAGTGTCGACACCTGTCAGCCCAGAACCTCAGAGAGGGCCACCTCCATCGGCCGTCTAGAGGGAAGCTCTGACGCTGTGCTTCTTACAATCTGGACAGCTGCCAGGCCTAGCCAAATGGCAAACGACACCAACTCCTTCCCTTACACATTAGTCCAAAGGGCGGCCAGACGTAGGGGCGACACAGAAAGGAGACGGGACACCCGCCTCTCCCCAAGCACTCCGTGTGCCCTCCTGAGTCCCCCGCCCGGGACGCACAGGCCTCGCCCTAGTGCCGCTTCACTGCCACACAGGCGCTGTGGAGCGGCGTCCCTCGCGTCAGTGCTCACACATCAGCTGGGACCGAGCGGCACCCTGTGGACGCAGCAGCCTGTTCTCCACCTTCAGTCTCTACGGGAAGGAAACCAGATAGTCGGGCTAAATGCACAGGTGTCCAGCAGAACAGTGAGACTTACTATACTCAAATAGCTTTAAGGGACCCTTGAGAATTCCAACCCAGACACGGGGGCTGAGTGTGGCGACCATCCAGGTAAACCAAAGCCTGGGGGACCTTCCTGCCGGGAAGGACCTGCTCATCACCACTGGCTCTCAGCCGCCTCCACGCGGCGCGCTCCTTCTCTGGCTGTCAGCTCCCCGCCCCGTGGAGCACCTGTCCGGCGGCCAGCGCGGCCCTGCCAGCTGCTCCGCGGCCCCAGCGCTGCTGCCCACCCTCGCCCTGCTCCAGCTCCCCATGCTCAGCACGCAGCACACGTGCACCTCCGCCTGACAGATGAGCAGTCCCTTTAATTTCGCTGCACCCAGCCGGAGCGCGGCAGATGGGAGGCCACCGACAGCGTCTAGCCTGCGTGGCAGAGGAGGGGCGGGCCACTGGGGGCCGTCACCATGACAACAGCAAAGCATGGCTCAAGTTCTATTTTGGGGCTGCCACTAATTACTAGGAGTGTTTCATGGGCCCTGTAATCAGCTGTCCCCAAAGCAGCCTGCTACTAGCAGATGCTTGTTTTCTTCTTCTAGAAAGTTGGCCAGAGACCACAGTTGCATTTGGTTACTTCATTCTTTCTT